>JAOVYW010015744.1:15038-28037 GCA_025775045.1 Hiodon tergisus | reverse complement strand
TGAACTTGGTCACAGATGTCTCTTTGCATGTTTGTGTAAAATATGGTTTTCATAACGGTATTGCGCCTGATAACCATGTTTCTCATGCTCCTCATGGTTTACAGGGAAATTCGGGTCTGGGTTTCAGTATTGCAGGCGGTACGGATAATCCCCACATTGGCGACGACCCCAGCATCTTCATTACCAAAATCATCACAGGGGGCGCAGCTGCTCAGGATGGTCGCCTCCGGTAAGTGGTCCTTCTGCAGGTTGTCTAATGCTATTGACTGGGTCAGCCGACATATTGCATTCCAGTGTTTAGTGGTGGGTGAGTACGTTCTTCTTTCGACAAAAGCCCTTTGAAAACTGGCTTATTTGAGTCTGTTAAACCCATTGGCTGTGGAGGTTATTATATTGCTGCAGTAGCTATGGATTTTGAGTAATAATACCGTTGAGACACAAATGTAAGCTACATGCAAGTAGCTAAATTTGTTGTTCTTTAGTTTCAAAGCAGATGTCTACCTACCTGCCTACCAGATTTCACAGCAGAAGTCTTGAACACTTCAAAGGAAATGTCTGTTATAACCTTCATTTATCGTGTCCTCCAACATATCAGGTGTTAAGATGTTATGCCCAGCCAATGCATGCATGGTGTTCCAACTATCTTTTGTGATTTATTCTACTAATGTAATTATTGCCTAGGTTTGGGAAACAGGCTAGTATCTGGGGGGTTGCTGGTGCTAATCCTGAGGAGGGAACTAGGAGAATTGAACGCGGCATGGTAGCTGGAAACAGACATGCCATTGAGTACGTCTGGGATCAGCTACCCTGCTAGGGTCTCCTCGCAGGACAGTGTCACCGGGGATCAGGAATATACACCGCCCAAAAAACATCCAGCCAACAGCAGTCCTGTGGTCGGAAACAGCTAATGAATGATGGAGGCTGATACGACTTGCAGAGCAACAGATGGGCTAGAGTCAGTCAAAAATCAGCCGAGTTTAACAGGGGCGCCAGAGGACACATGTCAGAACGCACTACTCGCCGTACCTTGTCAAGGCTGAAGTATGGCAGCCATCAATCTAACCTTGTTCCATTCCTGTCTGTAAAAAACAAGAAACTAGAGCTAAGGACCACGAACACTGGACAATAGAGTATTGGAATAACATTGGCTTGTTTGATGAAACCCAGTTCCAGCTGTTTGATGGCGGGGGTTTGAGGACAACGACATGGCGAAAAATGGATCTGTCCTGCCAGGTGTGGTCAATGCAGGCTGGTGGTGGCGTTGTGATGGTGTGGGACGTGTCATTCTGGCCCCTTGTTATGAGTGGAGCAACGTCTGAATGCTGATCATGTGCCTCCCTTCATGGCAGCACTTAATCCATCTTTCAGCTGGATAATGCTCTATGCCACAAAGCATGACTTGCCCAGGAATTGTTCCAGGAACATAACAGTGAATTCAGCTTACTTAATTTCCATTATTTTTGGTGCCTCCTCAGTCTATATCAGTCCTATAGCACGTCTGTGGGTTTTTCTATGAGATGCTTATAACCGTTGATTCTTTTAAACATCTGCTAGATTGCAGGCGTACTGCTTATCTTGTACTTTTCAAATATATTGTGATTTTTATAAATATGGAATGCCTTCAACTACTGAAATTCTAAGAAATCGTATACAGCTTCTGATGTTTGGAGACATTGAGAACTTAGAAAGAAATTTGAATTGGATTGAAGGTCAACATTCCAACTATCAAATCAGGTTTAGAGAGCTGCTCCTGTTGTTGTTTGGTACCGGGCCTTCCAGTTGACCCCTGAATACATTCTCTCTCTCTCTCTCTCTCTCTGCCTTTCTTTCCAGAGTAAATGACTCCATCCTGAGAGTAAACGACGTGGATGTGAGGGACGTCACTCACAGCAAAGCAGTAGAAGCACTGAAGGAGGCCGGCTGCATCGTCAGGCTGTACGTTAGGCGAAGGAAACCCATCACTGAGAAAATCATGGAGTTAAAGCTTGTCAAAGGCCCTAAAGGTTGGTGAATACAAGATCGCATGTTCTCCCTAAATTGTTTTGCACTGTTGATATGGGGGACATAGACATTTACCATCTGTTACCATTCATTTTGGAAGTGAGGTAAACATGGTGGGCTGTTAGGGTGCCAGGCATTAGTACCTCAAATGTATTTCGATGGATCATTGTAATTTTGTGTAAGGTGAAGATTAGAATTGACAGCTTTATAATGTAGACATGTCCATTGTACAAACTAATATATGCTCATTCTTACTTCTCTCATGTAGTAGAGGTGCACCCACTAAGTGGGGGGTGGGGAAATTATTTACATCAAATCATCAGCTATCGGGAAGGCATACCATGCTGAATCCACACCATACATCATGATTTATTTATTAACAGTCTCCAAAGAGGCCTGGACACAAACAACCTGTCTTTAGTTTATACTTTCCTCCTGCGCGGTGTTTGGTTGAAAAGACTCTCACGTCTCACACAACCCCCTGCCTGACAGAGGCCATAATGCCGGCAGTTCTTTTTTCTCACGCGTGTGCCGATGTTAACGAGTTTCGTCTGAACAATCAGATTGCCTTTTAGCCATGCAAAAATGAACTCTCTCCTCCATCTCTGGCAGGTCTGGGTTTCAGCATAGCGGGAGGTGTGGGTAATCAGCACATTCCAGGAGACAACAGCATCTACGTCACCAAAGTCATCGAGGGTGGAGCCGCACATAAAGATGGCAGACTACAGATAGGAGACAAACTTCTGGCTGTGAGAATGCTTTGCACCGTTCTTATCATGAAATTAATATGAATTGGTCCCAGACCTGAAGTTAAGTTAAGACCTCACTCATTAAGTTTGCATTAAAATACAGAATTGGAGGTTCTCTGGAAGACTGAACTTTTCCACTTCCTGTTCTGCAATTTTAATGAAAGACTGTCAGACTTGCACTTAACTACATATCTCTAACTTTCCATCGTACCTATAATGTTTACATAATGAGGCGAAGAGCTGCATCGATTTATTTATTCCCAATGATAAGATGGCAGTAGGGCATGCCATGTCAGATGGGTTTTTTGGTATTCATTGCATAATTGAGTTCTGGGATGATTCATCATTAACAAGTTTGTGTTAAAAGTCTGTTAAGAGTTATGGTATATTTATAGGTTATTAATAGGGCCTAGGCAGCTAATGAAAATGTAGAGCTTGATGTTCTTGAACCAAATTCGAGATAACAATATGTATTTAATTGGAACTGATTGGTACTGCATTGACTTTAAACAAGCTTGTATGAATGGCAAACTACTTGAGTTGGGCTGGCACATGCCCAGAATCATTTTTATATTAAACTCAATGTAATGAGAAACGTTCTCCTTTAATATCCATTTTCCGAATTGAATTAAGAAATCAAACGTTATCAACCCATTAGCTTTTTCTTACAACAATACTAACAAACTACTATCATTCAAACTATGTTCAATAGACTACATATTGCAGTTCAAATTATTTTTTTCTAGTTTTGGCATTGAAGGCATCAGAATTTCTTCCCATAATGTGAGATACATTTATTTTTTTCATGGACATATCAATAATATGGTTATGTTCAGATAAGAATAAATGTCAGTCACTAGGTCTTTTTTTATATTTTTTATATGATGTTGGTTTTGTA
Source organism: Hiodon tergisus (assembly GCA_025775045.1). Lineage (NCBI taxonomy): Eukaryota > Metazoa > Chordata > Actinopteri > Hiodontiformes > Hiodontidae > Hiodon > Hiodon tergisus. Next base: position 24,389 of record JAOVYW010015744.1, on the reverse strand, counting down.
AAGACTGTTGGGTAACGTTATACTCCCTGAACCGATGTTTATGGAATATATGTTTGTTAGCAAAATAATTTATCACATGAAAATACATACAATACAATTTCAACAAAACCTTACCCTACACCCAGTAGGGTAAACCTTATCAGCTCTGCTTAATCTCCTCACCTATTGAGAAGGTGATATCGAGCCTATGGCACAAGGTCACTCTAGCCTGAAGTAAGGGGTTAAGTGCTTTTTTTGGGTAATGAAATGGCTGAAGACACTTATTCGGGTAGATGGCCAGATAATTTTCGCTAAATCTATTGACGAGAGGTGTGGTTTGTGTACGTTTCTCCCGCGTGATTGTTCATCTGCATTTCCCTGTGTGCGTGACTTCGCAGGTGAACAGCACTGGCCTCGAAGAGGTGTCTCACGAGGATGCGGTCACAGCTCTGAAGAACACCCCTGACGTTGTATACTTGAAAGTGGCGAAACCCACCAGCGTCTTCATGAACGACAGCTTTGCCCCTCCGGACATTACCAACTGTGAGTGTCCTCTAATCTTCCCTCCCTGCCTTGCTGACTGACATCACTCCTCCTGTCCTGGCCTTCACCATGACCACCGTGGCCATCTGTTTTGTCACCTCATCAAATGATGCAGATATTTTGTATTTATAGCCATTCAATCCAGTGTCAGGATTTAAAGAGAGAACAACATTCACACAGGTTAACTATGCCCGGTGAACTAGCAACTGTGATTGATACCGTTGTTTAATAAAGCAAAACATAAGTAAGTAATTAGGACTGTTTGAAAAGGCTTTCACTGAGAATGTGTTACAGCTGTGTGGACAATTCGCACTGTTTGTGTTTCTGCAGTGGCTACAACGGCCTCATGCACTTTCACCATCAATCCTACTGTTCTTTAACAATAGTAGTGGTGCAGTTGTGGCCAAATATATTGGCTCCCGTGCACATTTTTCAAATACAGTTTCTTCTGGAAAACTGTTAAATTAAAAGATCATTTGGTATGCATGTCTTTAGTTTTAAGTCGAACAAAACAAAAAAAATCTGAATTCAGTAAATTTCAGCTTATTCTGCTAAAAAATCCTAAAATGGCCCTTACGATATTATTGGCACCTTTTAGAAGTAGAACCTGTTTAAATGGAGAAAAGGACTAAAGTTTTGCATCACTGTACCGCAATGAGCATGGAGAAAAGAGAACCAGAAAACAAGGATGTAGCCAACATGGACAATCTCAAGTCTACAAGTCTATCTCCAGAGGCCTTGATGTTCCCGTTTCCACTGTACGTAATATACTTTGGGTACATTGGAATGGGCCTTAATCTCAATCAATGGTTCAAGACAAAACACTGGACTGTTCTGAAGTGGCCGGTAATGAGTCCAGATCTAAATCCCATTGGAAAATAGTGGCGAGATCTGAAAACAGCAGTTGGGAGAAGGCACCCCTCAAATCTGGTAGAACTGGGGCCAAACTGGCAGTACAGAGGTGCAGGAAGCTCAGTGATGGCTATAGGAAGCGCTTGATTGCAGTCGTTTTGACCAAAGGCTGTGCTGCCAATTAAGTCTAGAGTCAATCATTTTCTCAACGTCATTTCTGTTTATTTTCGGATTTTAATGGATAGTTCTGAATAAAAAAGAATGTCTGTAATAACACTGAAATACAGAATTGTGGAGACTAAATACTTTGGACAATTTCAACTTTTTAGACATCGAGAACTTTTTTTCAATTAAGTGTTACCAATAGTTTTGGCTGCGACTAATATATGCTACTTAATGCAAAACATTTGTATACTGGTTGTGCGTGAATATATTCATCAGTTTAATGGTAGGATCAAATAAAGAAATCCTAGCGCAGTAAAAATGTATTCTTTTACATTTTTTAAGTTCCAATGGGAACCTATTGTAGGGACTGTGAGGCTATTCAAGATCTTGCGATATTGAGACAAAGATAGTTGGCATATTGTCCTTTCGGTGGGAGAACACATTGCATGCAATGAAGTGGCCCGTATACATATGTAACTCACATAGAAATTGCCATTACAAGAGAGTCATTACCAGTGAGAGAGGCCTTGCTGTTTATGACTGAACCCAGCCTCTGTGTGCCTGCGGTTGGGAAGAACCAGAGCACTCGGGGTATGCTTAGTAACCGAATGGTTGTCGTCCCACTCCAACAGCCGTAGTCATGTTGATTAAAGGACAAGGGCAAATTCAATCATGAGACCGATCACATGGCTCTAGGGACAGGCCAGTCCAAGCAGGAATATACCAGAGCAGGGAAGGGAGCAGTATGTGTGATGATGGCAGCCCAATGCTTCAGAGCTGATCCGATGCAGCATTGTGAATGGAATGTAATTTTGTTAAGTGGTCATAACGGCAGAATGCCTAGCCTGGTTAAAAACCTAATTGATTGCAAATGTGATCCCTGTGAAAGCCTTCCCTGTCATGTTATCCAAGACGTGACACAGATAGTGTTACTTGAAGACCAGTGGGTTACTATTGATGTCTAGATGAGTTGGGATGATTTTATTTCCTGTTGTGTGCAATTCAAGGAAAGGTTTGCATTAGCCGCTAATCTGAATGTCATATGAAAATTATTATAAGCCACCCCTTTTTTCCATGGAATTCACCCGGCTAAAGTAAGTTTGAGCTTTGCCCTTCAGTTTCCATTATAATTTCAGTGACTTTGTCATACTCAGTGTTTATTAGACTAACCAAATGACCCGGTGGCTCCAGTTGTGCTCTGCAAATCACTCGATGGCCTGATTTCTCACTGTTCGAGATCACTCTTATGACTGGCACAATTTAGGATTATAATGGTTTTATTTAAGCTCTTCTGTCATTTTTAAATTGGTTGTAAGGACATGGGCATTAACTTTGTTCCAAATGTAAGTGGGTATCAGTACCATGACTGGTCCGATGTTGTCATTACACTTTTGAATCTAGAGGATTCAGTCATAGTCCTGGAGCCACTGGTGTGTATGCTTTTTTTTCTGTACCAGCCTGGTTCTTCTCATTCAGGATTGGTTGAGTTGTTTGTTTGAATTATTGCATAGTTTTGACTGCTGTAAAAGTGTGGGGAAAAATGTGTGTTTGCCGGTAATAGAAATTTAATGGTCTTAACTGGTCTCATCAGCTTGTAAAATGCCGCGTTATTGAACAGCTCATTATTCCCGATTGATTTGATCGGTTATACATTTTAATATCGATATTGGTTTCAAGTTACAAATTAACTATAAATTTAATAATAAATGGGAGCAATTTATTTTTCACTTTAGCCATCACCTGTTGATTTGTGGTAGCTTGCTAAATTCCACAGCTGCTAAATGAACACTGAGGTATTCTTACTCAATGTGGTATAGAATTCTAGGTCAAAGCAGCAAGCCCAGACCATGTTGTGTAGATGGATAGATAGATAGATAAATTCCTTTATTAATCCCCCATAGGGGAAATTCCGGATTAGTCACAGCAGCACAGGAATGTAAAAGAGCAAAATAAAATAGAAGTTTGAAGCAGTTTAGCCATTCTGCTTAAATGTAAAAATATGTCCACACTATGTACACATTATATACAGTCTAGACAATAACAATGACAGTAATAAATAAATTATGTTAACTAAATAACGATTATGTGCAACGTGTGCAATAAAATAGTCAAAAATCGAATCCAGGTTGTATATACGTGTTGTCTTGCTATTAAAATCTGTCATTTTGCATATTGCAGTCTTTCCTAATCAGCTTGTTACATAGTACATATTTACAGCAACATTGATGTATATCAGTTATTGCCCTCATTTCATTCCTTACTACTGAATTAGAGCTAATTGTAATTGACTTTGTTGATTTTAGTGTTATGCATTGATGTTTCAGCCTATTCCCAACACTTGGAAAACCATATCAGCTCTCCTAACTACATGAGCCAGCCGCGTGCCTCCACCACGACTGGGCGCTATTCCCCCATCCCCAAGACTCTGCTGGGGGATGAGGAAATCACAAGGTAAGATGCTTTCCTCCGCTAAGTGTTGCAAGGGAATTGGCTTCCTGTCACACGTGCATTTAAACAATGCGTCTCGTTTGACATTGAACCCGCCTCGTATTAGCAGTCCTACACACTCAGTCTAAGCACTGCAATATGGTATTCATTTCCAGATTTAGTTTTAAGTACGGTCACTGGAGTTCGCCAGCTAGCAGAGACAGTAGGAGAATTGTGTTGCTCTGATGCGCGTTCTCGTAACTACCTCCTCAGAACAAGATGTTCAGATAGCGACATCCAGTCTGAGCTGGGTTGTGCCGGATAAATGTTGTTCGGGTTATATTCATGACGTTGTATAGATGTTATGATGTTAGCGGTGGTAGGGATGTTTTCAGTTTGCCAATAAATGACATTTTTTAAAAGTGAGCTAGAAAAAGACACCACTGTTATTCATTTTCAGAGTGCTGAATTGACACATCTTTTAACACCTCGCCATTTTGCCGTAGCGGTAATATTTCTGTATAATGTGAGGGACCTGAAACTCCTCTGTGGCATAGAAAAGACTTCCTCTCCACCAGTACCCAAGTCCCCGGGGCTGCTGTGCTAGTGGCTGGTTTCTTCTTTCAGTCTTCCTGAATCTCCTGGCCTATCTGGAGAATTCACATTGCTGTAGCTTTTGCTGCTGAAATGGTCCGATAGTTATTTAAGATTCATTGCACTTAGCCTACTGTGACGACGGCCCCGTCATTTCAGTGTATCTATCCATTGACAGAGGGCCCTAAGATGATACTATCTTTTTTCCATCATTATAATTTATGTCACCGTTGCAGTTAAATTGTTTGCAATAGGTTGGCCTTCAGAATTTTCTTTTTTTATCTTCCGATTGGCAGGAGAGTGGCCAGGATACATGCCTGTGCTATGACAGCTTCGTAACACAGCAACCTTAATGACAGAACAAGGCTTTGAATACAAGACTGATTCACTATATATAATGGACTAACTGTTTAAATGTTTGTGGCAATTTTATTTCAATAATATTGGTTCTTTCGCTTATTTAAAGCACACATACCCGTCATTGTTTCCATTTTGGCCTTTTAGACATTTTTAAAGCTATGTCCTGATTTCTGATATGGCACCGTTATGAGTTGCTTTTAATTTATAAGGTAGCTGTAAATTCCCCACACCCCTTAATTTTCTTTTCTGTAAGCACTCCCATTTGTTAAAGGGTTTTTTCTCTAACATTAATACCAATCGGTTTATAACATTTTACTATAACTTTTTCCCTCAGTTAAGTTTAGTGTTCAGTTTTGTGCTTTCTAACTTGTTCTATTTGATTGAAATACAAGCTATCATTGGCATGGGCTGGATGGATTTTCAAGGCCACAGTAGTTTATTGTTCTGTAAAGAAGTTAAACGATTGATCGATCTTAGAAGTCTGAAGCAGTTTGTTGCAAAACAATTAGACAGTATTTTTCTGCTGATACGAATCACTAGATCACAAATGCTTTACATCTATTTTTCTGCCGCATAGATGTTTCAGAAACAAATATTTGTTCTTTCATCACAACGTTACAGCTGAGAAGAGAGCTGGCTTAATCATTCACCAGTTTCAATCATTCTACCACTGCTGCAAAGAAGAATATAAACATGTATTCAATCTGTTATTCATACCCATTCGCAGTTCCTTGGAGCGATGAAATGTGAAAGAAATATGAAAATGAGGCAAGTTGTCGTGTCCTAATCGACTGGCAAACATGCGATGGGGATTTATATGGGACGGGCTCTGGCTCCGGTTCCGGCTCTGGAGCACGGTGTTTAGCATGCAGCGCTAGGGCTACTGCCAGCGTCCCGGCTAGTGTGCGGAAATGGATTTCTCCGCTCCCCATCCATTTTAATTGAGGGCTTGACAGCATGTTCCCTCTATTGATATAAGAGCTGTCAGAACCTATGCTCGAGTCAAAATTTAATTTTTATTGCCCATGCAACCTGTGTTGAAACGACCTGACTGGGGGGTGCAGAGAGAAAGTGACGCGTAAACTTGATATGGATCAGCTGTTGCCCATTTCTGTGTGTAAACGGTGGGTGGGGGTGGCATCCAGGGACAACTTCATGGATTTATTTCTCATTTTTTTTAAAAGACCAGCCAGTCAAAGCTGCCTTTCGGTGTGAAGCATTAACTGGCAAACAGTAGGGCAGATGGCGTTGGCCTGGCAAGAATGTATCCTGTTTTGGGGGGTTGGTCCCTGGGTGGCATGCAGATTAGTGGGTGCTTTTCCATGTTAAGGACGCTTACATTCAAGTGTGTGTTCTGTCAGAAGCGCAAAGTCATCAAAGATGTCGGACATCTGCTATTAAGAAGGCACCCAAAGTAATAAAATGGGGACCTAGCTGAATGGTCAATTTGGAACAATCCGATAAGCTTAAATGCAACCCTTTTCGAATTAATCACCAACGTTCTTTCATCAGCTTATTTATTTTGGGCAAAAATGCAGAGAATGATTATATATTTTTAGAAAATATCAGTCTATTATTTTTATTTACATGGTTAAATGTAAGGAATGCGTTTTAAAGTTCAATGTTTTAACTAAGAAAAAATTGGTTGTGACTGTACAGTGTTATATGAGCTGCAGCTTTGCCTTGTTAATTATCTGGCATTCTGTATGTTTTTATGTGTAGATTTATTGGATTGTGTTCAGAATTCCATTCTCAGACTCTGCAATAGAAAACAGGAGAGACAGGGCTGTGCTGCCCTCTGGGGACTTACTTGTAAATTACCAATGTATCTGCACCAAGTCTGATTCCAATTCCTACAAAAGTGTTGGTTTTGTTATGCTTAATGTATAATTATTTTTCTCATACAAAAGGCAGGTGTTATTTAAAAGTATTATGAAGAAATAATGTTGTGTTGCTAGGGATAAATGTTGAGCTTCCCCAAACGGTCATTGAACATTAATGCTAATAGGAAACATTTTTTTATAACACATTTTTATTTTTTTATTAATGCTAATAGGAAACATTTTTTTATAACACATTTTTATTTTTTTATTAATGCTAATAGGAAACATTTTTTTATAACACATTTTTATTTTTTTATTGACTTAAAATTAATTAATTAATTTATTTATTTATTTTTAAAATCTTTTTTTTAGACATTCTTTTTCTACAACTATATCCAGGACACGGCTGTGAATGGTTCAGCTGCTTATGATTTAAAAATCGAAATGACATACATGGTATATGATGTGTAGCATCACATACATGTATTAGGGTTAGAAATGTATACGTCTACCACTCCAGGAATGCTGGAGTTGGTCAGTGGCGTTGCTTGTCATTAAGGCTTTAACTTAAAAGATATTCTAAGACCATGTTTTTTGGGTTTGATGTCTTAAAAATGAGATGGCAGCCAAAGGGGCATGTTTACAGGATACATGGAATTTTTCACTGATGGCATTGGGCTACCCTGTTGCCAATTCTGTAGTTCTACTTCCATCCACTGGGTGGCATTCAAGCAGAAGGGACGAAGGAGGAAAAGGAAATTTCTGAACCTCCATTGTAATGGGGTTTCAGGGTGCCCTCCTGTGAATCAGGACGTACTGTTGTGCGAAATACTTTCTTTAGGTGTTCTCTCTTAACTGTAGCACTCTCTCTTAGAGTCCGTATATAGATGTTTCCGCCACTGCTAATGTACTTGTGTTCAGTGAGGGGTTTGCTGTTTTTGTTTTACAGGGAGCCTAGGAAAGTGGTGCTACTTCGAGGCTCCACAGGCTTGGGCTTCAACATCGTGGGTGGTGAGGACGGAGAGGGCATCTTCATCTCCTTTATTTTGGCTGGGGGTCCAGCTGATCTGTGCGGAGAGCTGAGGAAAGGAGACCGCATCGTTTCTGTAAGAACTACTAACCACACTGGGCCATGAACTCGGCATACTGTTCCCCCCCCCAATTATAGCCAGGAATGTCAATTACCCATTGTTTGACAACTTCATACTTTAATGTTCTGTATGAAAAGAAGTCATTAAAAACTAGTTAACCGTTATTACGTAATGTAACCCAGAAATATGCCTTTAAAACTATTTATTTTAAAATTGTGTGGTTCTTATTGGTGTGCTCAATTAATTATCATCCTCTCCAAATCATATCTAATTAGTCAAATTCTATGTTTGAGCGGAATGAATCAAATTAATTGCTCACTAAAGTTGGTTGCCCACTGGTGCCTCTCAGCCTAATTACCAATAAGATCTATTAGGGTGAATTAATGTAAGATGCAATTTAAAGCATTGTTCACTCCGTTCTAGGGCAGTAGAGTGATCTGCTGGAACTAGCTGTAGGCAAAGCTTTTTGCTCTCAAGAAAATTACTTGTTCCCTGTATCGTTCATTGAACATGAATTTGAGCTGGGACATAAACATCAGAAGCAATAACCATCAAATGCTCTAACATTGCCCAGTGTATTTTAAAATTTGAATCGCGTTTGCTATTGAATGTTCTTCAGCTGCCAGTTGTGCAGCACATCGCGAGTTTGAATGATTTAGTGCTTCTACCTATAGTGATTTTGAATCAGAACAGATATTGCCCACATTGCAAATGAATATTCATTTGCTCTTGCCCTCTCAATGGAAAGCATTAAGTTGGATTTTGTGAGTCCATTACGGTGACAATGCTAAAACAGGAAGAACCATGTGGGTCCAGTGTATTTTTACATTTTAATCGCGTTTGAGGAGCTTAATTTTTGTCCATTTAATAATGTGAGTTTACTTATATTGATCTGGTGAGCGTTTGTTAATCACAAAAGTGCAGTAAGTAGATACCCTAAGCTTGATCTTAGCACTTCAGTGGTCATTTCAAGGCAGCTGTTTTAACGATTTTGCAGAGCTCTGCTCCTGTCTGTACAGAGTTACTGACAGTGACTTTTTAGGGTCCCGTTTCTCTGTGTAACGCGTTTCTCTGCACAGGTGAACGGGGTGGATCTCCGCAGTGCCACTCATGAGCAGGCGGCAGCGGCCCTGAAGAACGCCGGACAGACAGTGACCATAGTGGCCCAGTATAGACCCGAGGGTAAGTAGGCCGCTCAGATAGTGACTTCTGCCCCTCTAAATGAGAACCCTGAATCAGAATGTGTTTGAAAATGTGAACGTTACTGACAGTTGGTTTTACCAACTGTACTCTTTATGTACAGGAACATCAGACATGACTCAAGCAACCACAGTGCCACTGTATTAATGAGTATGAGATGGCTGTATCAGCTAACTGACCAGAAAGGAAAGACTTTGATCCTTTTCACGGTGTTGCTTTACTGTTGAATGTTCTTCAGCTGCCAGTTGTGCAGCACATCGCGAGTTTGAATGATTTAGTGCTTCTACCTATAGTGATTTTGAATCAGAACAGATATT
>JAOVYW010015744.1:1245-13501 GCA_025775045.1 Hiodon tergisus | reverse complement strand
TGTAAAATTATTATAGGTTTATTTTCTGAATTTCTTATAATAATTTGTCTTGCAAGCCATATTGTTTAGATATGATACAAAATTAGTCTGTCTTGAGTCATAAAGTCATTTTGAGTCATTTTTTATTTTTTTAACTTGATCATACTACTAACTTGTTTGTGGTTTAGTTTCCATCTATACTCATTACTTCAACTTGATTGGAACTACGACAGACTACTGATAGATTTTCTGTTTCCTAGTAAATTCATTTTCGTTCACTATTAACCTCAAATATTGTTTAAAGTTAGCTTCAATACTAATCAAACCCTGGTAACAGGTTAATGGCTTGTAAAGAAACCAATAAAACGACACCGAAAAGTATAAAAAATGTAAAACCATTAATTACAGTAAGAAGAAAATCGATTCTTCAATATATGTAATAAATGTGGAATGCTAATTATTTTCTTCATTGTAAGCATTTAAAATAAACAGAAACCTATTTCCTGCATGGTAAGCTGTGATAATCAGACCCTAAAAATAAAACCAGGCATCCCTCTCTATGCACAGTGGGTGTGAATATTGTTGATAAGCTTTTGGCAGCACCTCGCTCCTCTCAGCAGAAAGCTGCTGCTCAGCCGTGAGAGGAGCCTACTTCCAACACCGGGGGGCAGATGTGGGAACCGTCTCCCTCTTCAATCGCCCAGCCCTCCACAGTCTTCTTAAATATCTAACTCTAACTATTCAATCTTCGTGTTTCATTTATTTGTTTGAAGGGGCTCTTTATCGATGTTCTCGCTGATTAAAACATGTTTGGAGGAAGTTGGCCGAGCATGGTTTGACACTTCTGACCAGACTGGTTAATGCACCTTTTAAAGGTTTTATTTTATAACGTACTGTGTCCAGTTTGCACAGCTATTTAATTTTAGATATTTGTATTGTGATTTGTTTATTCACTGCATACCACTAGCAGATTACTGTCAGATTTAACGTTTGACATTTTCTCTCGTTTTGTAGGAGTTAGCAGTTATTTAATGTCGTTTTCAGATGAATCGTTCTTCTCATGCGCTCAGACATTACTGGGTTCTGATTTCTGGGCTCTTGACTGTACACAGCACAGGCATGTGAAGGGCAGTTGGTTGAATGCTGACTCAGCCTTGTCAGGGTCGCTGTGACTCACGCACGTCTGTTCCTCTCCCCTGACCTCATCTGGCCTCGTGCTGAGAAAAAGCTGTTTAAATAATGAAGAGCTTTGTCTCCCACCTCGACATCCCTGCGTCATGGCGATACTTTCTCCTCGCACCACAGCAGGCGCCGCAGCCCTGTTTACGACGGCGCACAGCGGCGCGGCGCGCGCACCGGCTGGGGATGACGTCGGCTGAATGGCGTGTTATGACTGCCGTAGAGAATGTAATTAAATCCCGGCCAAGCTCCGTGTTTATCTGCTTCTGCACCCCCGTTTGTCTTGGACGAGCGGCGTTCCTGTAGGGCCTTAGCGTGGCCTCCAACGTCTGCTGTGCGACTCTGCCGGCTCTGTGGCATCACACTTCCGGCTGGCTCAGCTTCGTCGTCCACTTTCCCAGGGCACAGATTATGGGAGCACATGGCAGCGAGGGCCCCCTTCTCATGCACTCCCACCTGTGCAGGACCGGAGGTGGGGGGATCCAGAGCATCTGTGCTCTGCGGTCATACTTGGACACAGTCCGTGTCCCGGGGAGCTGCAAGCTTTTCCTATTTTTATAAACAATTAGACTACACACAAGTAGATTTACTTCTGAAATGGCCGTATTTGCTCTGGGGCTTAGATCCTTAATCTGTGGAAGTAATGTTGTCATTTCATTTCTTGTATTCCTTTGAAATATTCCTTTTTTTAACATGTATTTTTTTTCTAAGTTTACTGCTTTTCCCCCCCCCGAAGCATTCGACATTTCCAGCTTAAATTTTTATTTTTTTTATTTTTTGTGCCTAGCTTTCCACTCTAACCACGCGTCTGAGTTAGTGTTTTTAAAATGAATTTCTTTTTACAGGCTTTTTATTGAAAGATAATTCTGTCAGTTTATTATTAGGTAATGAGCCTTGCATTTAATTTTTGCGTATTAGACTGAATCAATAGAGCTTTGTGTAATTAAGTCTGAATTCAGTCGGAATATCAAGTGAATGAAAAAATTTAGGGATGGGAGAATGTTACGGGGGACGCATGTTCCTCAGTTTTGTACTCATTACTCTGATGTACTCTGTACATTTTTGTACTCTGATTCATGCGTTCATATCTGATTCATGCGTTCATATCTGATTCATGACAGTTTGCATTTGTGGCAGACTTGGAGTTGTGCTTCACCTTCCCTCTGGAGCTAAGAATGTGTTTTAGGGAAATTGTCATCATGGAGACGTAACGTGTTAAATGGAGCATAGGGGGCGGGGGCTGCTCTGAACGATGTGTTATTGTTGTGCTTGCAGTAACAAATATGGATTGAAAATTTCCCATTCAAATGTCAAGAAGTTGCGAGTTCCCTTTCACATACAAATATGAACTGTCACCAATGGGTTATTCCCCATGAACCCAGAATCACGCGAAAGCTGGTGATTTCCACTTGCCGCGTGAAGCTACACTCCTCGTTTAGCGGCGCTCGTTTTTCTAAGCAGAGCAGCTTCTGAAGGGGCCTCTGAGGAAGAACGTTGCCCCCAGTGGAGGCTTAATGTAGTGCTTTCCTTAGAGTCCATGCATAGTGGAGGCTCTGATCCATCAACACGGCTTTCTTGGTGGGAATCACTTCTGCCGAATGGGTCCGTGAGCTGCAGCCATTGTCCGTACCCAGGGCTTGCTTGCTCTTCTCGCATGGGAGGTTGAAGCTTACACGGCAGTCTCATCATTCCATGTGTACCGGTCAGTGGAACTGGAGGCTTTCTGTCCACTGCTCTTCCAGTCTGACGGATAGCATATCTTCCACATGATATGCCCAGTGAAAGAGGACCGAGAGCCAATCGGAACAGTTGTTTGTCACCCACGGTGAGGGCACGTTTCCAGAGAAAAGTGAAGCCGCCTTTAATGAAAAATGAATGCGCTTGGGTATTGTGGCGGGGGAGTGAAGGGGTGTTTGTGTTCTTTCAGCGGCCAGCTTATGAAGATGGTTCATTGTGTGGTGGGTAGATCAGGTGTGCGTGGCGAGAACTCGGTGCACTCAGGGGTATTACAGAGGAAATCGGGTGTAATGCCCTCTGCTCTTTTGTAGATGTGCATGTGGCGCAGCTAAAAGAACAGATGCACCTCATCTTTTTTTACACTGGCAAACCCTTGGGGTTTGGGGGGTCATTGTACTTTCCTTTGGAGAATGAAATTGTCGTTATAGGAATGCAGCTCGATTATTCTGAAAAGCTTATCTTAATGTTTTTGTTTTTTTTAACCGCGCATCATGGTTGTCATTGTCGTTTGGGTCGTCGTTTTGCAATCGTATGATGTTGTATGTGCTGTACCGTTGCGATTAACGGGGGCTTTGTGCTGAGGGGAGGAAAAAAGTCCAGGCTGCTGGTTTGAATGAGCGGGCCTTTAAATACTCATGCCTTTTCCTCTGCAGAAGTCATTTACACTGCATATCAGGAGGGGGGCGGGGGAAAAAAAGCCAACATGCTTTGATCGTCTTAACTGAATGCACTTAAGTATCTGTGCTGAACTAAGACTGCTGCCATCACTGAGCTTAGGCGCAGCGTGAAGGAAAGTGACATGCCTAAGCAAGCACACGGAGGGCTCCCCCGGTGACTGTCACTGGAGGGATCTGGGACTGAGTCCCAGGAGATAACTCCAGCATTAGAGAGCGTTATTCAGACTGTGAAAGTGGTTTAGCGCTGCGGCAGCCCACCGAATTATCGCGTCAGGCAAATGTCGACAAGCTGCTCCAAGTAGTGCTCCATTCGCCCCTGCACTTCCAACTAGTAAAACAGCCGCCAAAGTTTTCTCTGCAGATTCTTCTGGAGTACAGAGCCTTCTGTATTCCGTCTGTTTCAAGTTCCGAAAGCCGACTGGACGTTGGGCTCAGTAACACATCTGTCGCTTCAGTACTCTTTAACATGAGTAACAACCTGCATAGATAAGTTGCATGATTTGTGATGTAAACGTGCGTGTTTGCATCATTTTTCAGGCAAGTAAATAGTGGGCTTTAATAGAGCGTTTCCCATGCTTTCATCTTTAATGCTATCCTGCCTGTTTAGCAAGGAATTATCCCTCTGTCTGGCACCACTCCATCTTATAGGATGTGTCACTCATTCAGCTGAATAGTGAAGAAAGCTTATAGGACTTAGTACACTGCCGGTAACTGCAGTATATATTGTGTGAGATGATGAATTTCAGAAGTTTATAAAATATATTGCGGTGAGTACCCAATATACTTGGGTTTTTCGACCCGGTGTCACCACCTGTCATGCTTTTATTTGGGGAATCTCTGGCCATCTCTTCTCCACATATGATTTGGCTTTTTGATTGAGTGTTCTTGGCGGTCTTGACAGTGTCGGCTACTTGCAGCGCTCTCAGATTTGCAGTGATTTATATTAGCCGTGTCGTTTAACTCTCTCAGCAGGATCTGCTGTGGCTGTCACGCGCAGTGGCTGTAATCTCACACGGATTAGTCTCCGCACACGTTCTCTCCGCCTCCAGTTAGCTCCACGTCTCGTTTTGTAAAACAGACGTCTCCCCGGTGGAAACCTGGGGTTTGGCCTTCGCTCCTGCCTCACCTCTCTGGACCAAGTCGGACGCCTTAAGATCAACAGCCCAGAAAGGTGTTCAAATGCAAGTACACAAAAGAAAATCTTTTCAAAATGAGCTTACTTTACTCCACCCCCCCCCACTTCCAAGGGCTCTACCCCAGGAGATTCTCCCTTTCATGGTTCACGAAGATGCCTGCTATGCACCGTGAGTAGAGAGAGGCAACAGAAAAACATGACATTGTGTGATATTGCGAGGCACAAATTTTGTAGAGCATGCAATGACTAATCACTGTCACAACCGAGTGGAGGGTTCTCCAGGGTTAACAGTCAGTGATTTTCCTCACTGTAGGCTATGCAGACCGCTCACTATAATGTCGCTCCAGGGCGCAGCTGGTCATGCAGAATGTGCATTTGTGGTATAACATGGAAATGTCCAGGTGAAATCTGACACATTGTTTCCCAAGAATAACCCTTTGACTAAAATTACTCTTAACGTGCTTTGAAGAGGTTGATATATCAAGCTCAATCTAATTCCCACTCCTTTGAAAACATGTATTGATTAGATTTACATTTTCTTCATTTTCAGCAATGCTGTTATATTCTCTCATTGTTTCAGCATGATTCATAACTCCTGACTGTAAAACACCTTTAATCACAAATTACTAGAATCTCAAGAGAGGTTGAACGTTCCGTGTAAAAACTGCAGCAAAGATGCCAATTAACCTTTTTTTTTTTTTAGGAAAGACCAACTAAACCTTGAGTTTGTTCGCTTATTTCCATGGACTTTCAGGTTTGCGTTGGTAATAGCTTTTTGGCATTTACATTCAGGAGAAAATCTTGTGGGTTAGGTACAATTAAACCCCCTTTCTGTGTGAGGGAAGCTCTATTTTTGAAGAGCGACTATCCTATAGTGGCTGGCATGCAGTTTCACTGCCAGGAGGATTAGGACCGTCTTTTTTCGTCCCTGGGCTTTTGCTAGGATTTTATTGAAGCTTTTAACTCAAAGCTCTGATCTGAGAACACACCCGACGATTGCGGCAAACTTATCTACTATATAGATGTGCTTCAGAAAGCGCACAAAGTTGCCTACAAACAGCACAGAGCTTATGTGTTATAAATGGATGAGAGTCTGTTTTAAAGTGCAGAGTATTTTTTGATGGCTGGCCTTCGTGGTGAACTTTAAAGGCTAATGCACCGAGATGCGTCTACCATTTCCCAGCATTGTGTTTCCCTAGTTTTTTGCCCTAAAGCCTACAGCCTGGATTAGAGAAACAGCTGGACACCTGTGCCTCTTGCTGTCTCCATGCTGATGAGAAAAAGAATGGCGGGGCGTTGCACAATCAGGTTCTCCCTTTGCGCCATTTTAATGTTAATTTCCTGCACAAGGCATGGTCTGAGAGCTGGCTTCGCGTCGCCAGTTTTAATTATGCTGTTATTTGCACTGGTTCATTAACCTTATAGCCGGCTGTGAACTGAAGGAGGGTAACGAAGGGTTCACCAAAGGGTCATTTAATAGCCTATATTATGTAGGTATGCAGGCTCGTAATTTTCGACATCTGTATGTCTGAGTTTGTCTTTAAACAAGCGCTCACAGTATGTTAGACCTGAAGCGTGTTGCATTCAGAGAGGGAGGGAGAGAGGGAGCTGGGGGTGGGTTGGTGAGAAAGAAGGGGAGGTGGTGGTGGTGAGGGAGAGCGCTGCGTGGTTCAGTCCATTAGCATCTGTTGTGCTGCTGCACTGGAGGTGCTGGGAGGGGGGTAAGCTGCGTGTGCAGCCGCGGTTCTGCCAGGCAGTCACATGAAACGTCAGCTAAGGTGGACGGTGCTGTAGAGTGGCGTCCCCTCGCCGATGGACACACACAAATAGGTCAGAGGAGCGGCCACACAATAACGCAGGAAAGAGCTCTCTCTCCATTGCCAGTCCGGAGAAAAAACCCTGTTACAATAGCGCGTGTGAGTATGGAAAACTATCAGGGGAAGTAATGATGGAGAGGGACGGAGAAGAGGAATTAATTGTGCTTGTTAAAATAAGGCAAGTTTGCCACTGTATATAAAATTATGATAATGCTTATAGCATTATAGCCCTTGCTTTTTTTTTTACTGAATATACTGAATACTATATTCAGTAGGGTACGGTGCAGTGAAGTGAAATAGCTGATTATTTGCATTCAAAACAAGTGTAATATTTATTTATGTAACTGTCTCAACTTTAAATTCTGTGTACGGTATTTATTGCTGTCCTTTTAACTGTAACCACTTATAACCTCCGGCACGGTTTTAATTATTTTTGAGAGCCTTTTTTAAATCTTAAAATTTTATATGCCTCGTAGTTCTACCTGTAAAGTGCATTTTGTTCAGTTCCATGTGACCTAAAATGTATTTATCTGTCAACATTTTTTTTTTTTTTTCACCCTGTCTCTTCGATAGATTTGTATGCCATGCTGAGGCTCTGGGGGGAAAAACCATTATGGTATTTTACCAGAAAGTGTTTACGATTTGGCAGGAATACAATAGTTTAGATATATGAAGTGATTTCAGTTTTGTGTTTGTGTGTCTTGGAGAGGTTTTGAAAGCATCTGAATTAATCTAAAACACATCGGTTTTGTTATTACAAGAACTAAATATTTGATCACTACCATTTCCAGCCTTCACGGAGTGCAGATGTCCAGCAGTTGAAGGTAGTTTGTGATTTACTCAGGTTTACTCAGATGGTGTCTGTATGTCAGGGGTATATGCAGGGTGGGGGCTTAAGAGTATAGGAGTGTGGAATGGTCACTTATTCATTACATTTGGTCTGGAAGAGGAAAAGAGCATTACTAACAAGACTGTGTTTTATCTCCTTGCTCCAGAACTTCTATCCGCATTCATTCAATTTGCCTTCAGAACGGGTTAATAAAACCCTGCGCTTTTTCAAATTTACTTTCAATTTGCTGAGAAACATGCTGGTTGCTTCTCTTCCGCATAACAATATGCACAGTTCAGCCATAACTCAAACTTATCGTCTGTAGTATAACTGTGGCTGGGGGATCACATGGACTCGATGCAAGGTCCACACTGTGTTTCCACAGTGTGTTGGTAAAGAAGAATCTTCCCCTTGGTCTATTTCAGAATACAGTCGATTTGAAGCCAAAATTCATGATCTACGGGAGCAGATGATGAACAGCAGCATCAGCTCAGGATCTGGATCTTTGCGGACCAGCCAGAAGAGGTCCCTCTATGTCAGGTAAGGATCTTCCTTAAAGGCATCTTCATGTGTCTGGTTAGATCTGCTCCCAAGAGAGGGAGCTCCATCCTGCTACAGTTCATTTTATGGTTACCTGCTGAAAACCACTCTCTAAGTAAGTCTAGTTTTACGCCACGTTTCATAGTTTTATGGGTGACTTGTACAACTTAGAGTATTATTGTTGAGTCAACCTTGAGATGGTGCTTGACTGACATAATTAATCTTACTAACCTTTCCCACCATTTCTTTACAGACAGGTTTCCCAAATAGTGTTATAGGTGGTAGTTAGACGTGTGGTTTGACCTGTCATAGGTGTTCCCGAGCGAGCCGAGATCTGACTTAATAATAATGCATGAATTAAGTGGCCAAACTTTTTTTTTTTACCTGTGGCTCACTGCTGTATGGCTCAGCATGTGGGTCTGTCTGGTGATATTGTCTTTTACTTCCCACTTTGTTCTGGCTGGACTGCCTCTGCGTTGGCCAGTGCTCTCTCCCCCCGGGGGAGCAGCATGCTCGTTCCGTAGAACAGCCGTCATCTTTTCAACTCGACAGGGAAAGGTCTCGGAATAATTGTCAAAAAGATAATGGGCTTAAAGGTCAAATTGAGATACATGGTTATTAATCAGAGTCAGACCTTCATCCGTTTGTTTAAATTGTTATTTTCTGTTCCTTGCTTGTTTTTCTCTAGCTCATCAAAAGCAATACTGCATAAAACCTTCGGTTTGATTAAACATCATTTCCAGAATGTTCAAATTTGCATTCATTTTGGCAATTTGGAACATGCAAGTTCCCCTTTTCTGCCTCAGGTTGATGGGGCTGGACTGGAGTTTTTACTAGTACACTGCAGTTACCTCACTTACTCCTGCCTGCTGAGTCGCTTCATAGGTTACCAGGCACAGATGCAAAGTAGAACAAGAACGGGGGATATTGCATCCTTTGTAGCTGTGGACTTCTAACCCGATGATTGCAAAGTACTAAGTTAATTTGTGGGTCTGCTTGTTTAGATTAGTGTGTATGCCCGCGTTCTTCCTCTTTATGGGGATATTAAATAGGACGACGCTTGTGCGAATGCTGCTTGTATGGCAAACATAGCAGCGCGTTGTTGTCTTTTCTCATCCCTAGTGTTACGTAGCCTTACTCCGGCCTCCAATATTTCAGAACTGCAAAAATCACCATTGTATAGGATACGAACCTTCAGAGGAATAGAGACCTGCTTGTCTGGGTGCAAGTGGCTGCAGTGTTTCATTCAGGTGGCCTATAGCCTCACTTCCACCGAGAACAGCGGAGAGCACTTTACTGCACCTGACATGTAAGCTGAGATGCTGTGGTCGTTCCGCTTTGCTATGAGCTGTTATTCGTTATTGCGCCAGTCCCAATGCATCTCATGATACGAATGAATTGGAGGGTCGATAATGCAGAGTGCGACTGCCTTAGCTAAAGGGTCCTTATTTAAAAAGTAACACTGATGAGCGACATTCCTAATCTCTTTGGACTATAAAGTAAACACTTCTTTAAATGTCTGTTAATTTATGATTAGGAAAGCCAACTGTTAACTGTGAAGTGCCAACAGTCTGTAATGCAATCCAAAAATACCCAGCATCCTAACTAATGAAGCGGGCTGTGCTCACAGTAGCTTTATTTTAAACTCTCGCCTAACAGGATTAGTCAAAAGGCCAGTGGGCCTGGTCACTGAAACCACCCAGCTTTCTAGTGTTGGATACTTCATAAATTACAGAAGCTCTTTTAAGATTAAATTCTGTAGTGTATAACTTTTTTTTTATAAAGTGCTTGTTAGAGCAGCCAAGTTGTGCCATAGTGGAAGTTTAAACGTTTGCTTGTATTAATGTTCTATAGCTGTAATGTATGGCAGTGCTTCTTAAGATTAAACCAAAAGTTTTGTGGAAAACGTTGGTTTAAATACCAAATGGAATACATTTTCTTCATTGCTTAAGTTAAATGATCAGAAAGAGAAATTACAGCATAGCATGGGTGTATTGAATACCGTAAGGTAAAATCTACTCTAAATTCCCATCTTCTCAAACCCAGAGCCCATTGACTCTTACTCCCTGTTTCACGAAGATGCAGAACTGGGTGTGGTGAGGTGGCAGCCTGAATGAGCTTTTCGGAATGCCAGAACCGCGCAGCGCTGTGTGTTGGCAGCATTCGCTGCCTTTATAATCAGTGCTCTCATCTGACATACGCCGAAGGAGGGAGGGAGGGAGGGGCGACGTATGCTAAACAAATCTTCTGCCACTAGCTGGGAATACTGCTGGCAAGCATCAGTTTAAAGCTGAAAATAAATTTGAACGCAGCCTCGATTACTTCATAGCAGTTTATGTTCTGCTTTGAAACAATGGGAAGATTATCGTTGCCGTTGTCCTCATCACGAAAGCAGCTTCTCCTCATCCAGGCGGTTTCCTGAACCTTTTGAGTATAACTTAAATCGACTGTAGCGAGCGGTCTGCCCGGAGGCTCGCCGTACGTTTGCCTTGAGCTTTTTTTCAGGGTTGTGTACTCAGAAACGAGCATTTCAACACAGACATTTCTAAATGGAAAAATGAGCCGCTCCCAGTAATCGCACTCAGTCTGTATGCAGTTCTCCGAGTTTCGGGTGCACAGAACGATCTCATCAACTGAACAAGCAGTCATGGTGAAAGTCGCAGGCACTTGTCACAAATATGGATTGTAATTTCTTTTTCTTTTTCTTTTTTTCATGGCAATGAAACATTAATATAGGCTGTTTTAGTCGCCTACATCTCTGAGCACTTCAGACGTTGGGAGAACAGTTTTTTTTTATTTGTTAAATACACTTGACATTGTTCTGGGCGTTTGCTGCTTCTCCCGTTCAATCCCCAAAGTGTGTGCATACAGTTTGTGTGTTTTATTGATGAAGGAATGGGGACATGGCGGGCATGACCCGTAGGGGGTGTTTGTTACTTCCGTTCCAATTCTCCCCATGAAACGTACACATCCGTGCCCTACTTAGTGCCCTGGAGAGCCTCTGTGCATGGGCTGGTCCTCCTCAGGAATTCGCTTAAACACTAAAGCCGAAAGACGACGCGTGTTTTTGATCTATGATTCTGCACGCATTATGAAGACTTTTGACTTTTCTGAAGACTTTCATGATGAATTTTGCATTTGTTTGTTCTATGGAGTAAACAACGTTAGTCATGTCGCAAACATTTAAATCCCCCTCTGAATTTCCCTGAATTTTCAGTCTAAGTACCCCCACCCCCCCCCCCACCCCCCGCTTTGTTTCGTTGTCTTTGTGTATTTGAATCCTTGGTCTGTGTTCCCTGCACTTACTGTGGTTTTGTTTCAGAGCCTTGTTCGACTATGACAAGGCGAAGGATTCCGGCCTACCCAGCCAAGGCCTCGATTTTAAATTTGGGGACATCCTTCACGTGGTGAACGCCTCAGATGACGAGTGGTGGCAGGCTCGGCGAGTGACGGCGGATGGGGAGGTGGAGGAGGTCGCGGTCATTCCCAGCAAGCGACGGTAACCTTTACCCAGAGTCCTAACCTGCTGCTCCTGTCGTTCCCTGCTTTGAGATCTTTGTCTGCCAGAGTGAATTTTTCCCGTATTAGATCACGACCTTTTTATAAACTCAAGCGATTGTGTGCAGTCCATGAAGCTTATCTTTAAAGAAGAATACCTTGGGGCCTAATTGGGTCTCTCAGTGCCCTTTGGTTGTCGGATGCAGTTCTGAGCTTCCCTGGCAGCGTGCTGAAATGTCCCTTGATCTGTCCTGAATATATATGGAGAGAATATCTGCCGATCAATTAAATCCCTTCAACTCACTAATGAATTTTAACATTGGTGACATTGACATTAATCTAATTTATCTCTTCAGCGCTAACATATCAAATGATCCATTCAACTTTATAGTGCTTTAGGGGTATTTTGTGGAATAAGTTCTGTGCCTAATTTGGCACCCCCTGCTTTATCCAAAACATTTCTCAGTCTTGTTCCATATGGCATGTGTATGACAACCTGTTGGCATCTCAAGCTAAAGCAATTGCTTTTTAGCCTTATTTTCAAATCATTTTACTTATGCCTTGTGATTCTGTTATACAATCTGGATTTGAAGGATTGGGTTCGCGTCGTCGCCTCTTACTCTCAAATGACCACCTGTATTTTGTGGTGTGTGACAAATCGGCCCCAAGCAAAGTTTTTTTTAAAATATAGAATCATGTAGGTCAGGTGTTACGCAATCATGTTTTCAGGTGAAATTCCCTTTTTTTAATGAGTCAAGTAAAGGAGGCTTGAGATGGATGAATTGGAGACTGAGACGGCAAATTGCTTTCACTTTGCCTATTGACATAGTTACCGTAAGGTCAGGAAGTGTGTGTGTGTGTGTGT
>JAOVYW010015735.1:12407-27156 GCA_025775045.1 Hiodon tergisus | reverse complement strand
CTCTTCCAAATGTACCCCAGAGTTCAGACTCTTCCAAATGTACCCCAGAGTTCAGACTCTTCCAAATGTACCCCAGAACTCAGACTCTTCCAAATGTACCCCAGAGTTCAGACTCTTCCAAATGTACCCCAGAATGGGCTGGCAAAACTCTGATTTATCCACAGTAAAGACAGCTTGAGTGTTGCTAACTCACCCGACCATAGCATGAAGTTACAGGACAAGAATACATGTATAAAATAAAATAAAATACCTGCTGAGCTAATGTACACGTTATCTTGATTCAGCGACATGTATAAAATAAAATAAAATAAAATTAAATTAAATTAAATACTTGCTGAGCCAATGTACACATTATCTTGATTCAGCTACATGTATTGCCCTAATTAAAACGCATCTCATATATTTTGTTCCAAATTATATATTTCAGACTGATATAAGCAATAGTTTCTCCACTTCAATGTGGACACCCACCCCAGAAGGTGATGGTAATAAAGTGAGCCAGTGGAGGGCGCTCTTGTACTCGGCGCGAGTTGGGGGCAGCAGGCTGGGCACGTGTTAAGGGACCCATAACATCCGGCCTGTTCTAACTCTGCCCTCTGAGAGGCCTTCTGGGAGACAGAGGAGGGAGGTTAACACTCGATACCAAACAGCTTTGTTCTGTTCCGTTTTTAAAAAAAAGTCTGAGCATCCAACGAGGAGCTGCTCGCTGTCTTAGCGCCACAAGGACTTTATTGGAGTGTCCTCAGTCGCCTGCGTTTGATTTCAGCGTTGCTAACCAGCACACCGGTCCTCTCCCGGAGCAAGCCTCCTCTCATAACCTTGTGTAAATCACTTGACCTTGGCAAGCTGGAGGCTGATTAGGAATTCAAAGTGGGAGCTCCAGGTCAAGACTGCGGCGTAGGTGGCTCAGCGCCCCAAAAACACCCCCGCCGACCGAGGCAAACAGTAATAATAATAATAAAAAAGGTTAACACAGGCCTGGGATCAGTCTCTGTGCCCCATCTCCTCTTCTAACGCCACCAGGGCTTTTGAGTAAATGTCAGGTTGTGATGATTACTGCCACAGCAAAATAATTGGCTCCGCGTGAGTCTGCCGGTCCAGCGCTCCGGTGTCCGTTTCATTCCACGGGCCTCCACCCAAGCGCTCGTCAAGCCTTTGGAGATGGAGTCATTGATAATTAATGCCTACGCCTTCGTGCCTTGTGGAGGCCTGACCTTATTACGCTCGACTCTGTGTACGTTGTTTTGCTTTTTTACAAAGAGTCAAAAATCCCTGCTTCACGGTAAAAATCTGTCACATATAAATACACACACACACACACACACACATATATATATATATATATATATATGAAGG
The DNA here is from genome assembly GCA_025775045.1 of Hiodon tergisus. Classification (NCBI taxonomy): domain Eukaryota; kingdom Metazoa; phylum Chordata; class Actinopteri; order Hiodontiformes; family Hiodontidae; genus Hiodon; species Hiodon tergisus. The sequence continues at coordinate 25,800 of JAOVYW010015735.1, read as the reverse complement.
ACTGCATAACTCAGAAATCACAGGAGGAGCTCAGACACACTGATAAAGGTCTTCAGTGGGTGATAATCCCATTACATTCCTGCAGTTCGTTTGGCCATGTACAGCCAAACGCAGAAAGGGAGCTCTGCACCGTTGCCATGGGAAACAATTATTTTAACTACTCTGCTTCGCGGCATTTAGCTAAGCTGTAGCACGCAGTAGACAAAGGCCCACGAAGCTACACTCTGACAGGCCACATGAAATTCTCTATATGCAATGATCCACAGATATGAATACCGACTACCACTAGGGGTCAGTGTTGGCACAGATTTAAGGCCCTTTTCTCCTACAGACAGAGCATGCAACCTCAGAACTGAACAGCAGTTCCCCACAATTAAGAGCACTGAGAAATTAGAATGCTTGCAGGCCACGGAAAGAAGTACAAATTATATAAAAAAACAGTCAATAAGACAAAAGCTCAGCAAAAACAACTAATGCTGACAATAAATGGAATTAATTACAATAATACCGCTTAAATTATCCTCTAATTTGTTTGTCCGTTTGTCCTGAGGAGACAAAACGTTCTGTGTGGGAGATATTTGCATAAAATATTTTTTTTGTTACGGAACATGAGGAGATACTGTAATGAAACTGAAGTAGTGTAAGTGGTATTTCTCTGTGTGTCAGATCCTCGATCTTCTATTTTCCTAGTCCAGTCCTCCAATCGGTAATTAAAACTCTCCTGTCACTAAGCTCTTTTTTTCCAAAGCAGTGCAGCGCATATTCTGACAAGTAATTAAACTTGGAGAGTGCTTTTAATAGCATTCAAATAACTAAATAGGCTGGCAATTTACATGAACTAATCTGTTGTCTTAGACAGACTGTTGTGTAAATGGTACCTCCGCTGTCGCTGTGAGCTGAAACATGTTCGCGTATCTAATAATAACGTGTTCGGATTACCCGCTCTGAAATAAATTGTGTTATACAATGTGCCGTGCCAAGTTCGCAAAGTTAACTGCACAGAAGTCAATGTTGGAAGTGAAAGAAATCAAACACAATAAAGGATTAGAAGGCAAAACGCAGGCTCCCGCGCGTCTGCTGTACAGGTGTGGCCCACGACGCTTGCAAACGCAAGGCAGCGAAACACGCTTTTTCTTTTCGCACTATGGAATTGGTCATGTTAGGTCGGAGCTGTCGTATCTAAAAACTGTGCGTGCTAATGCGTGTAATCTGCTTTGTAACACATCGATTACGGCGAATAGTCCTCCGCTGGGAGGTTTTATTACAGTCGTCATGGTAATCAGTCCTCCGGTGTTAGAAACCCAGACCTGTTTAGTAAATAATGACTCTGTCGCAGATGCCATGCCGGTATTATGCTCATGAATACAAACAGCCAGGCACCCGGTGGATCAGAAGTACTTCGTTCGCTTCAATAAGATTTGTGACTAGTAAATAAACAGATGAGAGCGCTGAAGGGAGGTCTGTTACATGCTTGACATTGTAATTAAGGCATGGTTGCCCATCTATGAAAAATGTCTTGATATCAATACATTTTAATACAAAATTTCTTACTAGCTTTGAATAACCAAATCTAATTTTTTTTAAATTAAAGACACCAAAGATGCACTATGTTGCCCCAGATGCGTACAACTGTTCATTTGCAATCCATTAACATAAAAAAATTAAGCATTTAGATTTGAAAGAACTGTAGACAGCTTTTATAATACAATATGGAATGACACCATCATAAAATACAGGTTGCTAAAATGTTTGGCCAGTCTCTACCGAATGGGCGGAAAGACCTAGTTTGGGAAAATCTGGTTGAGTGACAATGCCTGTCAACAACTTCTGTGCCGGAGCCTCTGGGTGGCCAAAGGCACCCTGACACAGCCAATCACAGCGTGCGTAAGAAAACAACTAGTCTTGCACTGCACGGAAAATCTGAAGCCAAGCAGCGAGAAAGCCTTTTTATTCAGCTCCACACTCAAGGTGCAGCGCCCATCAGTGGGTCTGAAGAAAATACACAGATCCTGACGTGACTCTCTACTTCTATACACAATGCAAGTGAATGTACGCATTTCACAGTTCTGTGACAACCAAAACTTCTCCCAGGAACTCCAACAGCGAAAGGAATGAGGTTCGAGGAGGCCCAGGCCTGTACATTCATGAACTATTTTTTTCTTAAAAATCAACTTGCATTGAAGGAATGGAGATCAAAACAAATAATATTAATATTAATACGCAACGGTACTCATCAGGGTCAATGTAAAAAAAGGAAAAAACTCAAAATCACACTTTAATTTACTTTCTCAGTCCCTGTTGTCCTTAGGGACAGCACAATCCACGACAGAAGACTGAGAGCTCATCCTTTGGGATGTCTGAATTGCGCTGTGCTGTGTGTAAATGTTTTATTTATGAAGTACAAACAGCAGTGATAATACAGTGGGCCAACGGTGTTGCAGGCATTTTAAAATACATTTTAAAGATTGATGCTGTTTTTCGTGTGGAATGTAGAGGTATTGAAGAGGGACTGGATGGCGGTTGAAAAGTTTATATTATGATATTTTGAAATACGTTCAGTAAATCCAGATCTCAATCCCATCGAGCATCTGTGGTTGATGACCCGCTGTCTGTGGTTGATGACCACCACTCAATGTGCGACAACTGCGGGACACAGCAGTCACAGACACGGGCCAGGGCCAGGGCAGCACTCTGGTGAAGCACTTTCGACACCTTGTGAGTCCATGCCCCAACAAAAACTGGTTGTACTGAGGGCAAAAAGGGGAGTCACTTATAGGTTGAGTATCTAAAATGGGGCCACTGAGTTTGTATTGTTTATATGTAAGTCATACGCTTTTGTTTAGTGATGCTTCCAATCGACCTGTTCTAAAAAAAAACCCAGAATGGCTCCACAGTTATGGTCGAACTCAATTACTGAGATTTCTGTGAAGGACTTTATAAATGATCCAGTTATTGTTGAACTCGATGACTGTGATATCTGTGAAGGACTTTATCAATCATCTGCAGTTATTGCTGAACTCGATAACTGTGATGTCTGTGAAGGACTTTACAAATGAGCCACAGTTATTGTTGAATTCGATAACTGTGATATCTGTGAAGGACTTTATCAATCATCCGGAGTTATTGTTGAATTAGATAACTGCGATGTCTGTAAAGGACTTTATAAATGATCCACAGTTATTGTTGAATTCGATAACTGTGAAGGACTTTATAAATGATCCACAGTTATTGTTGAATTCAATAACTGTGAAGGACTTTATAAATGAGCCACAGTTATTGCTGAATTAGATAACTGTGATATCTGTGAGGGACTTTATAAATGTGCCACAGTTATTGCTGAATTAGATAACTGTGATATCTGTGAGGGACTTTATAAATGAGCCACAGTTATTGCTGAATTAGATAACTGTGATATCTGTGAGGGACTTTATAAATGAGCCACAGTTATTGCTGAACTTGATAACTGTGATATCTGTGAAGGACTTTATAAATGAGCCACAGTTATTGCTGAACTTGATAACTGTGATATCCGTGAGGGACTTTATAAATGAGCCACAGTTATTGTTGAATTCGATATCTGTGAAGGACTTTATAAATGAGCCACAGTTGGCGGAGGAAGGCGCACATATGCTCGTTTTGTTTCGCCAGGTTGTGCCCCTGCAGCGTCCTGTCTCGAAACAAGCCAGCTGCCACCGCCTGTCCAAGAACTCAGACTGTACAAACAAATATTCCCGGGGCTTGGATACGACCACATCTGCCAGCAATTAGCTACACACAGAGAATGAGAAAGAAGGGCACAACACAAGCCTGATCGAGTTTCAGGAGAGACACGGAAAAACCTCAGCACCATCAGTCACAGAGCCTCATGCCCTTTCACTTTGACCTCGAGCAGGGATAGTCTTCAAAAGCAGGCTTGATGTAGGAGAAAAAAGGTGCCCTTGCTTTATGAATAAAGCACTTTTATTCTTTTGATAAAGCACCCTGGTTCTCGGAATATAGCCCCCTGGTTCTCGGAATACGGCCCCCTGGCTCTCTGGATATGATATAAACCCAGGTACACCCACTCCACTGGGAAGTTACCCCGTAACACTCTGTGGTACCAGTCCTCTGCTTGAGTGGAGTAGAGTAAAAAAGCCTGTCTAAATTCAGTTGTCCCTAATCATTGTTAAAGGTCCACCCATGAAAGTTCTCCACTACCGGAATCGGGGTTAAGAACCTGGCTCAAGGTTGAGCCTCCGTTGGCGATTCCACTGGACTGGAGCACACTATCGTATGAATGCTACACAGCATTGGAGATCCGGGAGGCCAGGCATGCCACTCATGTGCGATGAGAACAGGATTACTAGCCCATAACCAGTGTGAATGCATATTGTCACAGAGCACGGTCTCTTCTAGTCAGCTTGTGACTCTGAATAATTACGTGGCCGCGGTACGTCACCAACTGTGGACACTGAACAGAGTGTGACCCCTGCTCTCTCACGGATCTCTCACGGATGTGCCGTCCATCACCAAATTCACTTTCTTTTCCCTGTACCTTCCTGTCTCCCTCCCATTCCTCAAAACAACGTCTTCCTCCACCCCAGGCGGAGCGGGGGTGTCTCCTCTCCGGCCCCCGGCCCCCGGCCCCCGGCCGCTGCCAGGGAAGACGTCTGGGGAGGATCACCCTGCGCCTGACGTATGACAGCCAAGACCACAGGCAGCCACGTGGAGTCGTGCTTGTTTTCACGAGGGAAAGGAAACCGACGGGTCACGTCTTCGTAGCACACAGTTTAGGCTGATGGGTATCAAACCAACAAGCTGGCGGGTCAGAGCTGAGTAATTGGGTCGAATCCTGACAAATCAGGTATAAAGCTCACAGAGGGCATGAACCAAACAGGAAGAGCAGCAGAGCCTGAACCCCAACTCGACGCAGACCCAAACCAATGTGAAAGAAAGAGAGAAGGATATTCTGCAGTAAAAAGCTTAAATAAATATCATCAACACCAGCTCAGGGCGGGTTGGGATGACTCTGATTTAATGTCTAAACGTTGGGCAGAGAGCTCTTGGAGTAAAATGCAGTGTACAAATTTAAATAGCTTTGGGGTTCATCTGCAATGAAACCTGAAGGTCACAGGGTTTGAGAGCACCAGGTCCTCTTTGCCTCCTGCCTGGCCACCGTTGTGTCGTGAACCGGCGACCCCAGCTTAATCAGAGCACGACGACACCCACTGAGGGCCCGTCAGACACAAACTGACACCGCCTTCCTTCCTTCCACCGTAATTAGTAACCCCTGAGGCTGAGTGGACCCTTCCCTTCCCCTGCCACGGGGAACGACGCCCCTTACATCAGCAGCTATAAAAGCAAGCAACCGCGTCCGTCCCTGGATTCCGGTTGTTTCCACCCTTTCCGATGCACTGCTAAACAACAGCCAGTAACAGCGCAGGAACAACAGAGCCACAATGGAGGGCTGCAAACAGCACCTCAGAATTATTAGTATTGGGGCGAGTTAATAAATGATAACCGGAACTGTTTTTAATCCGCAGCGATAGACTTCACACCGCATATTACATCGCTCTAAGTAAATGCACAACGGAGTTTGTGTATGAATTATGCAACGGAAGGCTTTCATTTACATTGGTATGTTTACTAAACAAAGTGCTTTTCTTTGTTTCGAACAAGATGTTACTGTACATAATTCATAGCTGAATCTGAGGTCTCTTTAGACATTTTTTTTTTTTATCTTCCATGCTCTGCGAAATTTCCACATGCAGAAAATCCACAAAAGAAAACAAAAACATATAGTGTTTTGTTTTGTTTCTTTAATGCAAAATTTCCACATAACTACCGAATACCCTCTCAGAATCCTCTGCTCCCGATGCTGATTAAATGGCTGATCACACCAAAAACCTCTCCGTCGAGACATCGTGAGAAACAGCCTATGTTTAGAGCAGAGACCGTGTTAAACAGTCATTAAGTCCACTGTCTAAAATCCTGTCTGGTGCTAAGAAAAAAGTTCCATTAATTAATTAATTCATTTGCCTGGGCTTTATCTTTGTTAGTATATGAAGCCAAACAAAAGTCCGTCCCCTAAGACAGTTGGTTCACCTGTGACAGAGAGACACGTGACTTCCAGTCATATGCCCACCACGCAACACGCTAAACTGCGGCACCACTTATTGAGCTCATTTCGGGGGTGGCCCACAAACAGCTGCCAGGAATCACACCTGGTAATCTCCCCCTGGGAAGGATGCGGGCGGCGTTCCCAGATTTGGAGCGCCGTGGTTTTTATTGAGAGAGAAATCCAGCAGTTTGGGGTACAGCTTTCTGCAGTAGACACTAGACTTCCAGATTCTTCAGTCTAGAGGTCAGGTGGGTTTATTAGAACGTGATGAATTACGCTGTCCACTCAGCACAGCTTTACAACGCATAAAAGCTGCCTATCATGTTTACTGCAGTAAGTTCCTTACAAATCATGAACCCTTTGTCCAATCGGAAAAGCCAAATTAAATTAAAAAAATATTTTAATTAAATAGAAAAATAAATAAAAATCCACATTCACACATCTTCATCAGAGAGATTCTTTTGTTAGTTAAGACAAACTTCAGAATATTCACGGCCCTGTTTGTGCATTCATTTGTCATTCTAAATTAAAGAATTGTTTCTTATTTTAGCACAATCCAATCGCACAACTCCGCCAGTCACTCGCGGTTAATATCCAATGTCGATGGCAATACCTCTACCCCATGTGAGCAGGCCCTTCTCTGAATGGTCAGTTTCGCAGAGTGGGTGGGGGGAAGGAACTGGTTCCGTCAGCTTGGGTTGGTGCAGCTTCAGGAGAAAAGGAAAAGGAGGGGCGTGAGTAAGGGAACCCCCATAAGGACACAGACATTTCAGTCACACGTTTCGACTGGGTACCACGCACCCTAGAACCGTATTAGAACCAAATACATCAATCGGATCTTGAGATATCGCCAAGCGAGGTTCGCCTAATTCCGTAGATGAATTAGAAAAAAAAACACTTCCCTAATTGTGTCCATATTGTGTTTAATAAATAGGGAAATTTCACATACCGAAAAAACTCAAACATGCAACCAGGCCAAATTTAATCTCAACCCCCTGAAAGGAAACCAGCGTGTAATGAAACGTATATGTGTTGTACATCTCAATATTGTTTCAGGAACCAAACACACTCAAACACACGCCAAACGATCTGCCTTTTTGGGTTCAACTCCTCCACCAAAATGTTGACATCACACCTCATCTACCACACATCTGTGAGTCATTATCAGTTGTTATATATTTAAAAAATGACCTTATTTTAAGGAATCCCATGCGGTAAATCTGCCTCTCCACTGCTGGTTTATGGAAACATACAATGGTCATGCCTGCAGGAGAATCGGTGTTTCCTTCCAGCAGGAAAGAGAGGGATAATGGTCGGCAGGAAAAATGTCACGTTTCCCGTAAAATTATAATCATAAAACTATAATATCATATCATATTTGATCCATTTCATATCAATAAATGAACAATAAATTCGTACTAGGAAAGTAAACACTTTATTTACGTGACACCGTGTGTGTATAGCAACGTCTCGACATAAGCCTCGCCCTCGGAGGTGTCAGCTGAACCGGGGTAAACTGCGTCAGCGGCGCCGTTTTGAGATCGCAGGCTGCCAGGCAACACCCGACTACTGATACGAACTGATCTCCGAACAGTGACAAGAAAGTGAGCGTGGGGGTGGAGGATTTTAAAGCAGAGACCTCCTGTAATGTGGGGGGGGCATCTGAGTACACCCTCTCATTGGCCCTTGTGTCTCGCTTCAAACTAAATAACGATTAGCCACGCTGGGACCACGTTCTCAACCAAGGCGTTGGCTTGAGACGGAAGAGAAACGGGACTCTTTCGCTAACTGTGGACTATAACAAAGCCACTTTCAGCGTTGCTTTGCTTTGTGTGACCTGCGACCGACGCCTACGTTTAGCCTTGTGTCCATAAGTGACGTTTGCTTCATTCTACGACAATTCCTGGTAGGAATATTGAATTCCTCAACCGAAACAAAAAGATGGAAACAAAAGATGAAGGCGATGCTAAAAAAACGAAAACGGATAAAAGGATAAACGGTTGGCCCACGGGGCCCAAATCTGATCGCAGCTGTGTTAGTGTCCCCTCCCTTTCTGGGTTTCACGAATCAGCTTTCTACAGACATCCGGCTAATTAGAACACCAACACCTGGACGGCAAACATTATCTGTTTCTCATTTGAGAGTGTGTGTGTGTGTGTGTGTGTGTGTGAGTGTTGGATTGAATTCAGTTTCAAAGCATAAGGTAAATCATTTGGATAGGATCCAGGCTCCTGGCTTGATGAAGTAATTGGCTTCCAGACATTAACGAAAACACGCAGTCAATCAATTGAGTCCTATCAATCACTCGTTTCCTTTGGAAATCGCACAACTGCTGTCGAGCTGTTCTGAATGAGAAAAATAATAATAACATATTAGGGTTTTATTTTATGTTTAGTCTCAAAGAACCGAGATACTCCCCGACCGGGTTCAACAAATAACGCAAATATGCCAACAATTTAACTTCATTTCCAGTTAAAATAAATACGATCGAAGCCAGTGCAGAGACCCGCCCCGTAATGGTCCTGTTTAAATAAACACTCGATTTTTCTTCTACACGTAATGGTCAGTTTTAAAGGAGACCACATGGTTATGCTCAATCATTTATTTATGGCACCAGCAAACATAAGCTACTGTCAACAAATCATCAAAATAGGGGCTAACATTTTTTTATTAAATTGCTGAGAGGCCGACGCATCTGTTTGAGAACCATCAGACCGTTTTATTTAAATACACTTTTTAAAGCCTGGTTGCCACAATATACGTGTATCACAGTTACGACAACCACATAGAGAAGTAGAATTCCATGAGCCTTTTTGAATGATTTGATAACGACACAAGCCTTTGATCAAGCAAACTGAAATTCCTGCTTTGGTTCTCCTGGCGTCCCAGTACCTGACACCATTAGCAGAAACTGCCCCTCTCTCAGAGCAGGAATGAATTAGGTATTTTATGCATTGGCCTTTTTGAAATAGAAATTGTCTCATTGGGGTAGATCATAGCACACTTGACTGAACACAAGCTGCATGCCATACTTGTATGTTGGAAGTTAATTACCAACACACACATTGCAGAAGGGTGGAACCAACACTTTAAACTGAGACAACTCATAGGATATTAATATTAATCAGTTACTGAAAAGAGCTGACACACCTTGGAGGCCCCTCTCCTCACAGGCAGACACACGTACGCACACGCACGCACGCACGCACACACACGTACGTACACGCACACGCAGAAACACGTACTTACACGCACACACGCACGCACACGCAGACACACGTACGTACACGCACACACGCACAAACGCACGCACACGCACACACGTACGTACACGCACACACGCACAAACGCACACACACGCAGACACACGTACGTACACGCACACACGCAGAAATGCACGCACACGCACACACGTACGTACACGCACACACGCATAAACGCACGCACACGCAGACACACGCACAAACGCACGCACACACACGTACGTACATGCACACACGCACAAACGCACGTACATGCAGACACACGCACACGCAGACACACGTACGTACACGCACGCACGCACAAACGCACGCACACGCAGACACACGTACGTACACGCACACACGCACAAACGCACGCACACGCAGACACACGTACGTACACGCACAAACGCACGCACACACACACACACACACGCACAAATGCACGCACACGCAGACACACGTACGCACACGCACGCACGCGCAGACACACGCACGCACGCACACACGCGCACGCACGCGCACACGCACGCACACACACACACACACACACAAGCGCAGTTCTGTTAACACCGGCTGGAACTGAAGTGGCATCAGACAACATGTTGGATTAGCCAGCAGATGCTGGGATGCTGGTGACTCTTGGCAGTTCCCAGGGTTTGACATATGGAGTGCTAATTCCCCCCCGCCCCATTACAAATATAAAGGTGGAACCAAGGGTAAAAGGAGGCATGCAATTAAACGTAACAGTGTTCATTTCTTTATTTGCTGAATAATTACTCAGTGTTATTTCATAAGCAGTGGGAATTTGTGTTTCAATTAATATTCAAATATGTAACAAAAGCTTTTAACAATATGAATCCCAAAACATATAGTTGTCCCCATAACGGAAAATTACTAATTTGATTCCCCTGGTCCGGTATCAAGAATAACCTTTCAGGATTGTCTGTAACAAACAAGAACATTTATTTCTTCTTCAGGTGAAGAGTATGCAACTGTCTGCATCTGAACAGGAGAGACAGGTTCATCCACCAAGGAGCAACAGATCTTCATGGTAAGAATCAAGCTTTTTAAATATTTAACGATTTAACCAGTTTTACCGATTGCACTTGTATTTCTGTCCATTACAGAAGTTACCTCAGTGGGTACCAGTACACCTGTACTAACGCTATATAAAATAATTAGGTGATGTTTTGTAAGAATCAATGAGGGGGAGTCTTCAGATTTAGAAGATTTAGATTTAGAACGAACAGAACAGACATAATTGAAATCATGGTTGTTATTGTCGTTTTCAATAACAAAAAGACTTTCAAAAAACTATTTCCCCAATAAATGAATTTCCGATTGTTCAAGCCATCTCGATTAGTTAGCATTCCAACAACATGCAACAGAAACGTGTGTTGGCATGTACGCACAGCCTGAAAAAAACAAAACAACTTCCACTAATCCAGAGCGACGTACTAAAGTGCTGTAATTTTAGGGGTTAAAGTGCAATAGGAAACTGAGCTATCTTGCCCTAATGGCACGTCCCTTATTGATTTTAATGGCAACGACGTCACTCTTTAATATCATTGGGATAGCAACAATGACACAAGGCAGAATGAAGGTGTGGTCTTCAGGGGCAGCCAATGGAGAGTTTCCCTGGGGAGATCTCTCTCATCAGAGCTTACATGCAGTTGAGTGGTCCAGTAGCCAGGCCTCACCACCAGTCACAAGACACGCGTGCAGCTATCCTGGTTTTCCTGGAGGTTGTGACCAGGACCGGCTTGCATTCAGCCAAACATCCTTTACACAGAAAACTGCTGGAGACAACATCAACTTCAACGTGCAATGCTCATCAGGAGGGATTGGGATGGTTCAGAAGTGATTTGATAGGACGTTTTCCAGCCACGGGCCGCATTCCAAGCCAACCAGAACAAAGGAAACCCAAACAAAACTGTAGGTAAATATGACCTATGCGGTAGCAGCAGAAGCCTGGGGAGAATGGTAAACTCATACAGATTGACACAATAAAAAATAATAAAATATATAATAACTGATTATGCCATCCTTCACTGGACCGTCACGTGAGACAGATCTGTCCACAGAGGGAACCATTTATAAACAGACAGGACAGAGGAAGGAGGAGGAAGGTTCAGTATTGAACGAATTCAGAACGAACACATGTCCTGCTGATTACTGATAACTGAGAAAGTTTAATAATTACCACCTTCCAAAGGCGGAGACGGAAACCCTTTAAACAAAGCACAGAGCTGAGGCAGGAGAAAATCGGGGAACAAAACGGTTTGGTTTTTTCCCCCTTTAGCTTAGCTGTCATTAAAAACACACACACGGCAATGCAACCGAAGACAAAAGTTGCTCAAGGCTGGGGGATGTATGTTGGGAGGGGTTGTATTTAATCGAGGTCTGTAAGGAGAACCGGTTGCCTTGGGACTTAAGACTTCATCTCCACTACACCCTCCGTTCCTTTCTCGAAACTTCAAATTTACTGCTTGACTCAGAGAGGCAGAGATGACCTTGAGAACACCCTGTGGACATTTATTCCACTCAAACGACGATTAATTAGCTCTTGCTAAATCACTGGATACAATAAAGCATAGCAAGGGCTGACAGACCAGGGAACAGTTTTCACACAGAGGAGTATGTGTGTTTATAATGCACCCAGGAAACAGGCACAGCTTTGAGACCGTCCCGGGCAGGCTGAGTGGTTTTAGACAGGTGGGTACTGGGAGGAGGCTCTTGATGGTCACTGTTTGGGTTTTATGAGTTCTCGTGAATTCCACCCGACACTCTTTGGCGCCTGGCCTTTTGGAACGTGTCGGGGCCCTTACTTTCCCAGGAAGGTGAAGCGTCTATGGCGAACACCGAAGAACGTATTTTTCTTGTTCAGTAAAGTACGCAGTTACTCGTCTGGCTCTATATATTCTCCAAAGAGTTCTCTCCAAAACAAAACGTGCCCGGAGGCAAAATACATTGCTAATAGTTTGATTTCGGGATATTCAGTATATTTCAAATTAATCCCAATAACTTACAGGTATTTTACTGCTTTTGTCTGATGGGGGGAAAAAAAGAAATATGCCAGGTAATGGATGCATTTTATTGCAACGTGTATTCCAATTTCACAGCCAAAAACTGCCAATCACTTAGTGCCAGGCTGCTCAACCTAACTGCAGTAATAGAGACTATAGGTCATTTACCTACTAAAAAAAACTGAGGACAAAAAAACCCCACAATAACCCTCAATTTAGTCGAGGGTATTAATTAGAATATTAGCGATAGGACCGGTGATCGTATGCCAGTCGTGAGACTCAAGGACATTATCAAAGGCTGAAAGTGATTTGACAGCTAAAAAGCAGGCGACGCTGGACGGGTTAAGCGCAGGGGCAATTTAAACGGACGGTGTGGGGCACGAGACCCCCCCTGGGGTTTAAAGTTATTCACTAATGCAGTAAAGGGTATTAAAGGCAACGAGAGCCAAAAGAGAACACAGCGCCCTCTGACCCTCAGGCACTTTGCAGCAATCTAGCACTCAATCCAGCGTGTAATGACTGCTGGGGCTGTCAATCCTCCGGGCTCTGCCTTTAAACGTCGCCCCTTTCCATCAACAGCTACACAGCGCCTTGCGATTTGCCCACCTTCGCTACGTGCCCGTCCTACGCGTTGCACACCTACGACCCGCGCCCGTCCTACGCTTCGCACACCTACGCTACGCGCCCGTCCTACGCTTCGCACACCTTCGACCTGCGCCCGTCCTACGCTTCGCCCACCTTCACTACGCGCCCGTCCTACGCTTCGCCCACCTTCGCTACGCGCCCGTCCTACGCTTCCAACACCTTCGCTACGGGCCCGTCCTACGCTTCGCCCACCTTCGACCCGCGGCCGTCCTACGCTTCGCACACCTTCGACCCGCGGCCGTCCTACGCTTCGCACACCTTCGACCCGCGCCCGTCCTACGCTTCGCCCACATTCATCCTTTAGACATTTACTTATGAAAAAGAATATTCCAGGTTGTGTCATAGCCAGCGTTTTGAAGTCTGTGGCGCTTAACGTG
>JAOVYW010015725.1:5591-31518 GCA_025775045.1 Hiodon tergisus | reverse complement strand
TCCGTGTGATGTCCCGATGTCGAAAATGTGGCGTACGCATCTCCGTGTGATGTCCCGATGTCGAAAATGTGGCGTACGCATCTCCGTGTGATGTCCCGATGTCGAAAATGTGGCGTACGCATCTCCGTGTGATGTCCCGATGTCGAAAATGTGGCGTACGCATGTCAGTGTGATGCATCTGCGTCAAATGTCGTGTGATGTGTCCACGACATAAACCGCGCCTTCGTCAGACACATTGTGTTATGTCTGTGTTCTGTGTGCTGGTGCATTGGGATGATACAGTTCAGAGCTGTCAGCTGCCACAAAACCTTAATGTGGCGTTAAATGTAGTCCATTTAAACCGGTGGTTCAAACCCATAAGAAACGACTGATAGGTCTAATAACCAGGACTACCCACAAGTATGTGACAAAAACCGCATCAAACCACTGCCGTTGGAAATTAAAGTAACCAACATGGGCGAAACTTTCGACTGAAAATCCTGTTTCCGAGGGGAACAACGTGTTTTGTAAGAGGAAAGCCACTTATGCTAGATTAGTGATTTTGCCCAGCTTTTGCATCATGCCTTTGGGCAGTGCGGTTGCAGTGCTTACACTGGAAGCTCACATTGAAAAAAGCCCTGCAGCACAGCGGGGCTTTCTGGCTGTGGTACCCTGTCAGGCCTGTAGGGGGCGGTTGTGAGTCGTGTTATTGCGAGTCGTGTTATTGCTTGTTCCCCAGATTCTGCTTGACAACAGTCACAGCTCGGTTGCCTCAGGACGCATGTCTGTGAAGAAAAGCGTCCCAGTTTACCTAATACCCTCTCATCATTGCCTTAACATTCTCATATAATAATCTCACACCTCGAGTGCCTTACCACGCTTTTAACCTCATTTGTTTGCAGTTTTTATTTTTTATTTCTACTTTCCAGTGGAAGGCTGTCCTATTAATGTTAGTAATTACATGGTGAATTTTACCGCTCTTTAGTGTGAGTGGTGACAGCTTTGCTCATTTATGTCCGCATAAAGGATAAAATTGCATATATATTGGATACCATGGACAAGCCTGTTTTAATAAACGCCTGTGAGATGGGGAGCAAAATGCGTGATTAAATGATTTGTTAGCATAGGTGTGACTATATATATCTGACTACGTGACATCCAGGAGGATTTCCAAAGCTCTGCTCCGACGCCTCCCTTGCTCGTTATCCCATTAACGCTGGACACAGCTGCCCATGATAAGGGATTGAACTGTGATAACCCCCAATCCTTAAATACGTGTAGCACACCTAATACTCCCGATCGGTCCGAGATAAACCCTTAACTAGCATTCCATTGTCCGTCCCCTCGCTACCATTGGCACTCGTTTCAAACCCGGGTTTACACAGTGTGTCTGCATGCTTTTCAGGACCTGCTGACTTGAAAGCAGATAACTAAGTGATTTACAGTCAATGTAATTACAAACACTCTGTTGATGCCGTGTGTGTGTGTGTGTGTGTACTTGCTTTTAAGGTATTCCAGTTGCCCAGCAACATTTAATATGGAACGACGTGGAACTAGAAGACGAATGCTGCTTGCACGATTACAAGTAAGTGTTTGTGTTAGTGACACAGAGAAGGGCTTGTTCCTGGGGTCGGACGAGGCCAAGTGTTCGGCCAAGCTTTAAATGGGCAGTTTTTCATTTATGGGAGAGCTTTCCTCTCCGTTTTCAAAGATTAGGAAGTGTTGTGTGTGTGTGTGTGAATGCTTGTTAGAATGTAAACACAATTATGTAAAGCAAAATGTTTTTAAAAATAATAAACCCCCCCCCCCTTAAATGAACCCCCCTCCCTTTATAACTCTGTCATGTGGGTAGTGACTTCTTTAACTTCTCAAGTCCTAAATGTGTTCTTTGTTAGCCTTGTGGTGTTTATAAGTGTTATAACTATGCTGTTTGCTGTCACAGTACAGTTCTGTCAGGCTATTAGCAGAACTCCAGCGGGTGGTTTGGCTTTTATTTCTCCAGGCTGGTGGGTGGGGAGGGCGGTTATTGCTGTAAGTCTCTGTGGTGGGTCAGTCCGAGTACAGTGCCACTCTGCAGCTGATTCTGGGACACTTGTCTGTTCTCAGCATTGCCGAGGGCTGTACTCTGAAGCTAGTGCTAGCCATGAGGGGCGGCCCCATCAACACCAGGAGAGGTGGGTCCTGGCGTCCCTGAATCCTGCTCTCCGTACAGTTTCCTTCTCAGGTCTAAGGCCAAAATCCAGTGCTTGGCGTATCTCCCCTGAATGGAGCCCTCTGACAGAGAATCTTCATTCAGGCTCATTTGAGTTTTGAAGGCAGCTTCTTGACATCAGACACTCTAGGCTGCTTCCAGATGGCCTGTTTCAGGGCGATATTTATTTTCAGGGTTATATACGTGAAGGAACGGGAGCAAGCCATTTGAAATGTGTTTTGTCAGGTGATAAATCTTCTCAAGGAGAACCGTAATTGTTCAGTGCCAAGACATTTATTGAACTTCGAATGATGCCCCTTACTGACCACACCCTCCGTTCATCGCAGTTGCCCTGGATGACCCTGTGAGGGAGATGGCTGAGTTCATGGATGCCAGTCAGGATGAGATCTGGGAGAAGCCTCAGCCCAGCAAACAGGTCACCTTTTTGGTCTACCGCGAGGGCGACCAGCTCAATTTCTTCCGGGTCATTGACAGGGGCGATGGCACGCTGACGCCTGTGACTGAATCAATAAGGTTTGTTCAGGGAAATGGCTGTGCTGTTTTGTTTTTCGGAATTAATCATCTCGTTGTTTGTTAGATGAATTGTAGCATTGTTTATTAGCGTATCGTAGTATTGTTTATTAGAGTATTGTAGCATTGTTTATTAGATGAATTGTAGCATTGTTGATTTGATTAATCGTAGCAATGTTTATTAGATGCATTGATGCATTGTTTATTAGATGAATTGTTGCATTGTTTATTAGCTGAATTGTAGCATTGTTTATTCAAATAATTGTATCATTGTTTGTTAGATGAATTGTTGCATTGTTTATTAGCTGAATTGAAGCATTGTTTATTACATGCAAACTGTGCAAAATGGGTGGTCGTGCTTCATTACTAACCTAATAAAGCTAAAAGTTTCTGCTGCTGAGGGGAACCACTGTAAAGCAATCATCTGTTCAGACAGTCTGCCCATTGTTGCCTTTTCTTAATTGTGTGAGCATGATGAAGAGGAAAAGAGAAAATTCTAATTGACCTGCTTGACATAAATGTCGTGGTCAATAAAGGTTTGACAACCATGTGAAGAGCAAGGTGTGTGGACATGTGATTTCAGCGGTGGCTCGGTTTATAACCTGTACGCCGAGGAAGAGGAGGAGGAGGAGGGCGAAAGCTTGACTTCAAGTCAGCAGACCATAGAAAACTATATTACCATGCACAAGATGAAGCTGCTCAAAGCCAAGATGGAGAACATGAACCTCAACAAAAAGGTACCACCGCCGAAGGGTTGGCACGCTGTGCTGATTCTGTCAGCCAGCTCATCTCAGGGCCGTAACGCTCGGTTTGTTAGACGTTTCTATAACGTTGGCTCAGTTTTAGTCAGTGCATTTTAAAAGCACCACTTGTCAGGCTCTGTGCAGCAAACATGCTCCTTGTTATCTGTATTCATTTGCATTTGCTGCAAGAAAAGTTTCAAAATAGAATAGTTTTTTGATTGGCTGCAGAAGTCTCAGTACAGCGTATGCGGTTTTAGGTACTTCTGCTTACCAATAAAGGAATAACTACACTCAAGCAGTACATTCAATTAATAGTTCCAGTAGAGACATGGTTGGCGGATTCCTCCCTCATATTTCACTGTTTAACTGTTTGTGCTAAAATCACGCTCTGGTACTGATTTTTTTTCTGTGTTTTCCAGCCCAAAAAGACTGCAAAGTTGAAACCCCGCCCACCCCTGGGGCCCCGCCCCTGCAGTGGTTCCTTAGGCCCCAGCCGCCACCCCCGCACGCTTCGTGTCCTCCCGCAGATTGGCCAGTCTCTGGCTCCTGCGGCACACCTACCTCCAGTCGCCCCCATCGGGGACCAGGCCGTAGCAGCTGCCAGCCCTGGTGCTCCCTCTGCCCTCCGGGACCAGGAGGCCTGGAAATGCCCTTTACCGGCCAAGATCCGCCCCCCGCCCAAAGTGTCCCGGCTGGAAGTGGGCGGCTCCAAGCTCCTGAAAGACTGTGTCTTCCCAGCCCTACCTGTGCTGTCCAGCACGAGCGCTCCTGGTGGCCCCAGAGGACAGCCCAAGCTCAAAACAGGACAGATGGGGCTGATGGAGGAGTCCGACCCTCAGAACGCCATCCCATTCAGAGACAGCAGGCCTGACGCCCTAAGCTTGGGTCTGTCGGCCCTGAACGCTCCTGGTGCCGATCCACTGGCGGAGATAGGGGTCTCTGAGCCGCCACCTCTCGCTCCTCTGCTCTCCCGGGTTATCGGCTCCGGCGCCTCGGACACCTGGCCAACAGGTGGCGACCATGCACCGCACATTCCTGGCCACTCGTCCTCGGACCCGGCCTCAATCTGGCAGCCGCTCCACTCCACCCTCCTGCGGGCTGAGCAAGGACCCGCCCTCGCTACCTCTCCTCCCCCCAGGACCGCCCCCTTCAGAGGCGTGAGGGTAGACCCCGGCAGACGGGTGGAGGTCATATCCAAATCTGAGGCCCGGAGCATCACGGAGATGGCCAACAAAGCCGACAAGGAGCCCCTGGGGTCAGTCAGGAACCTGGGACTCCTGGCTTCCCTGGGCCACGGTGGGAGCCGAGAGGGTCTCCACCTGCGCCAGGAGGACCTGCTGAGGAAGGTGGCCTGCCAGCATGGAGCAGTGGCCTCCTACATGGTAAGCTTGGAGGGCTTCTCTCCGGCTAGCTTAGGTTAGACTGGGGTTTTTACAGTCTCAAAAGTTTAAGAGGATATTACATGTTGAATTATTTATCATCTTAAGTGCTGGTGCAATTTCCACCTTCACTCCATGTACTGTGTATTTTAAAATGCATGTAGGGTGATGCATGATGCATGGTTACTTTTGAAAACAACGATTCAATTTCCTGGTGTGATGTTAAATGTTTGTTTCTTTTTTTTAGTATAAAGTATTGCAATGTCTTTGAGTTAGAGTAAAAATGATTGCTTCCACTTCATTTTTTGGATTTTGAAAAGCTAATGTTTTGGCCATTTTAACACAAATTGTTTTCACCATCTAACGTAGTTTTATCACTGCTGTAGGGCATTCTCTTGTTTTATCCTGACCAACTCCTCTTGTTTCAGTGCCCTGGAGGGTCCTCAAGCTCCATCAGAAGAATTGGTGAGTGAATGCTCACATGGAAAGGTCACCGTGGCACATTAATTTCACACCGCGGCGTGTTTAAACGTGAAAATCAGACCGTGGCTTATTCAGCTTCTAATTGCGTGGCCGGTCCAGATGGCACGTTAACAGCTCCACTGGCATTGCTCTCCGATGTCTACACTGATTGTGTGATTTTTGTGCAGCTCTGTCTGCTCCTGCATCTTGTTACCCAGGCTGCCTTTCTGTTACCCAGGGTCCAGAAACCGCTCTTTGTAGTAACAGGGCACAGCCTTCACACCTGTTTTGTAGTTAGTAATGGCACAGAGCACAAACTTCACACCAATAAGAGAATGGTCGTTTTATCACAATATAGAACGTATTAAATGAAGGACAATGGCACATGCGTCACATCTGTTGTTTGTGCTGTGGGCACACGCGTCATACCCGGTGTTTGTGCTGTGGGCACACGCATTATAGCCAGTGTTTTTCTGGACCGATTCCCCTGGAAGGGCCATATCCTGATAGTATTTAAACAACAATGGCCTTTGCAAGGCATGTGAATGCATGACCGGGGAGATGTTGGTGCATAATATTAATCATAATGTCAAGAAATCGGGAGATACTTGTCCATGATAGCGGTCACAAGGTCCAGCACTAGAGATTTATAATCCAATATAATGTAATATAGTATTATCATAGGGTAGAAGTAGAGAAATACTGATGTTTGGTAGTAACCAGATGTGCAGACTGCTGTGATGGTCTGAAGCACAAAAAAACACACTGTTTCTCCAGGTACGCCTCCCTGCCACCTTCCTCCTGTGAAGGTTCCAGCAGTGCCTAAGAAGAAGAGCTCCAAGCACTGTTTCCTGTGTGGGAAGAAAACTGGTCTGGCTACTAGCTATGAGTGCAGGTAACCCTGGTCTGGGGCCTCTCTGACCTCCGCGGGTGCATGAATTGTGTGACACTGTGAGGTGCAGAATATGGCGTCTCCCTCTTTGTCACACACAATCATTTTGGCGTGACTCGTAGTTCATTATAAACAAATAAATAAAACTTTTTTACATTTTGGAATTGACAACTTTCTTTGTGTGTTCTCATTTGGAATTGCCTGTCTTGCTAAAGCATCTCGGCTCGTCTATAGGAATCCAGGGGTCTGTGATGGAATATGACATTGATATAACTAATGCAGAATTGCCGTAGACTTCTTTGCTGGTACGTTCCATTTACCGTGGAAAGAAGCAGGTGGAACTTCCTGTTTTCATTAATATTCCATACCTCACCCTTAGCTTTCTACTTGAGAACAGTGTTGTTGAGCAATATCTTTGTCAGACTGCATGTCATGGCCGGTTCCATTCATTTTAATTCATGCTAAATCTACAATTCCATGGCTCTACCATATAATTGTGGCCTCCTCAAAATTGGGAATTAGAACAACAAATTCTGTTGACACAGTAACATTTCCTTTAATGACTTCAACCTCAGCCCTGTTGTTCACTGTCAATAACTGATTGAAATGAACCAATGAGAGCAGAATGTTTTTGTTCTGGGTTTTCTAGCAGTGTGTTCGTTATTCCTCGCCACTGAAAACCGAGAGGGTCACAGTTCCCTCCATGTCGGGTCCCTGTCAGCTTGGTGATTGATTAGTGGTTGGAGTTGTCTGACCCCTTTTCCCCTGCTTGTCCGAAAGTTGAGACTGAGCTTCCCCAGGGTGGTTGCTGTGGTTGGCTGCTCCTAAACGCATCTGATGGCAGACTGTGCCATCAGTGGAGCTGAGCTGTGGACCGCAGCACCTTTGCTGACAAACGTCTCCCTGCCTTTTGTTTCAGATGCGGGAACAACTTCTGCGGCGTGCACCGCTATGCAGAGGCCCACGAGTGCACCTACGACTATAAGAGCGCGGGCCGGCGCCTCCTGCAGGAGGCGCACCCTATCGTCAGCGCACCGAAGCTACCCAAGATCTGACCACACTAGGGCCACCAAGCCGGTTTTATTGTTGGGGGTGGGGGGAAAAAGAGGTTTAACATGAATGAACATTTTAAAAAAGGAACTTGATCACCAATGTGTGCTTTCCCACCCCCCCCATTTAGCTTGCTCTTAGAACCGCCAAACAGCGGACAAAATGAGCACAGTCCACACAAAGTGAAAACCTGCCACAGGTCACCGTCTGTGAACCCTGGCATGTAACTAGTAGTTCCTACACCTTTTAGGACGACGTCTATGAAGAAGATTTCATCATTACATATGCACGTTACACCATATATATTCCGTTTTTGTTTGTGTTTGTCACATAAATAGGTCTTATTTTAATTTTGTTTTGAGGAAAAGTCTTTCACATGCACTTTAACAATGACTATTGTATGTACCGAGATGTTCAGCAGCCCTAGGAAAGGGGCTGACGTTGTCCTGTCCGTCTTTGCATTGAGGTGTTTTAGTGTCATTATAACTCTCAGCTCACAACTCCCTGCTTGCTATTTTGGCACATAAATACAGCTACGCTGTCCAAAATTGCATCGTTATTTTTATTTTTTTACTTCAAAGAAAGAAAATCTTCTAGTGTCCGCACTGTCAAGGAAAAGCAGTTTGTGTTCACATAAAATCCACTTCGTATTGACGAGAGAAGGTGCAGTAGAAGGGTTTGTACGTGTGCATAACGGCTCTTAATTCTGCGAAATTGTAAGAAAAAAAGTGTACAACTGGCAGTGGGGGTTCTATGTTTGCTGGTTGCCATAAAAAAATCTTTTTGTAATGACAGGTTGTTCTTGTTTTTTTATTAATTGCACAAAACTAGAGCTAAGTTTTACTAAGGAAATGTCTGGGGGAGAGAATAAAAATATATCTCTGTGCTTTGAAACTGGTCTGAATTAATGAGGAAATACTCCACGTCGTTTCTGATTTCACTGACATCTCTCTCAAAATTGAAGAAAAAGAATACATGGCTGTAAGAATCAGGCTGTGGGAATCAGCTTTTAGGGTATGAAGTTGGCTGAAGAATAAAAACAAATGTCAATTTTTATGAAGTACCGCTGATCTGATTTTATTCTCGTTACCATAATAAGATATTTTATGGCATGTTGAAACGGCATCCGTGTGAACATTGGCTGAATATCAGTTGTTGAAACAACAAGTTTAGAAAATATATTTTGAGAGCTCTTGGAGTTCTATAGTGAAACAGGTTTTTGACTAAACTCTGTGTCAGAATCCTTTTCAAAGATGGGTTTTTTTTTTTTTTTTTATCTACTTACATTTCTTGACCAATGTCTTTGACTGATTTTTTCAGAACCTAAAGAAAACACTTTTACACATGCGCACACTCATATTCTAATTTAGTATATACATGTAAGTGATTTTACAAAAATGACTGTTAAAATAAACTCCCGTCATCACCGTTTCTGGTGTGGCAAGGAAATGAAGCCAAGGAATCTGCTCTTGACACTGTACCAGCCTCACAGCAGATGGTTGGAGTGTTGGAAGGGTGATGCATTCTAGCCAAGTGGAGGTGATGTATACATGCTTTCCACTCAAGGCTTGGGCTTGGCGTGTCCTTTTATACTCCCTGCCACACACCGATTACTGAAGCTAGAAACCTCCATTAGGGGGTATTGTATCAGCAGTGACAGGACATAATGTTATTGTTCGTTTTGACTACACCAACAGGTGAATCGATCAGAATGGAAACCAGGGGACAAAAACTTGGCATTGCTCTGAGCCCTTCTTGCTGCTGGTGAAACCTCCATCTCCCATACAGCTGTTGTATTCATCTTGATGATCTATCTTCCTTTATTGAAGTTTTAAATGAATATTTATTTGAGTGAATATAATTTTCAGACAGTCAAAAAACCTAAGAAGGTCACCCGTTCTAGTAATATAAAACTGGATAAGCACCCAAGTACAACAGAGTCACTGTAATATAACATGGTATATATTCTGAACGAGATGAAGTTGCTCCGGTGTTTGTTAAGTACGGAGAGGATGTCTCAGTATATAGCACAGGAAAAGGTGCATCAGTAAAGAAGTTCGGCACGCAAAATGCAAACAAACCCTCTATCACACTGGTTCTCAAAGTTCTTGCAAAGCGACCCATTCCTGTAGAAAAAACATTGCGTACCCCGGCCCCTTTTTTCTTTTTAAATTATACGAAAACATCTTAGTACATTGATCTACTTTTTGGCCGTTTTAAAAGCTTTTGCAAAAACCTTTTTTTTTAAACATTTTTATATTATCTTTTTAGTAAAAGAAAAACAACGCAGACGTAGAATAGCGAAGAATTTAGTAAAAGCAACTAAAATTTCCTTCGTTGACTCTTGATAACATTTCTGATTATAAATACAGGACGCAGTGACACAAATTAAACGAGCGAACCCTGAAAAAAGATCGGAAAAGTGAAATAAGTATCTTTACTATTAAACATGTATTTAGTTAGAAATAAACATCTCTGCTGTTATAATAGCGTTATAAGACTTTTTTGGTTAGCCTTGCTGTGCGTAAAAATAACTGATTGTTAGAACGCATATTATGATTGTTGGGATGTACACATGCGTGGAATAAACAATAAAACTATACCAAATCTCACAAAAAAGATAATAATAAATAAATAAAGAGTCGGCCAACTCATTCATTGGGATGATATGCTTGGGTAGAAGAATAAGGGTCTTTCAAATGGGGCTGAGTAGGACTGAGGAAGACACACAACTAAAAATCAACCCTCAGACGGATTCTCTAGGCTACTTGTTTTTAATATAAAATGTATTTACGTCCGACTTATATTTGGATGTGAAAAGTAGGCTGCCAATAAAAAAGCTTTAAGGAATTAAACTGTTAAATTGTTATTTGAAAAATGAAAGCCCATGATTCAATGAAGTGGCCTGTAGGTGGAGCGCAGCTGTGTACCATGAGGACACCTATTAAAGGGCCAACAAAATTGATTTTATTTTTATGTTTACATAACACAAAAGCCCCAAAATCCCCCCCACCAAGAGGTCGCGACGCATAGTTTGAGAACCGGTGCGCTATCACTAGAATAAATTGTGGTTGGCTGAATTAAATAAACATGATCAAAACAGGTGACAGCCTGACATGTTGTTTTAACACAGAGATCCAAAAAACAGATAATTTGAATGCATGTGCGAAATTCATCAAGTTATTATGTTAATATAAACGTCTGAACAATTTCAGAAAGCGACTTCATACATCCGCATTCCTGCTGGAGTAACATGGAACACTGGACGGAAAGATACACGTTCTGACGAGACCATTGCACCGTCGGGAGACTCCCTCAGGTTGAGACCTCAGGTCTCCTGCCACACCCTCGCATATGTTGCGGTTATCGATTGAAAACATAACTTTTTTTTTTTGCGGGAAAGAAAAGAAACAAAACATCGAGTGGGTGAAACACTAGTTTGAAAATTTTTAATAAAAAATCTCGTTCTGGTTTCCAAAGTGCCCAGTTAACCCCTGCAGTATTTATCTAGAAAATTAAAACGAGACCGAAAATAATTAGGGCAGTACAGGCTACTACATTAAAAACAGAAACAGGAGAATGAGCATTAACTTTGCACACAAAATAAATTCTGAATCTTAATCAATTTAGTTAAATGTTTAGTCTGATTTCCTAATTTAATCCTTTTAGAACAACAACGGTAATCTAACGTTGTGTTTACTTTTATAAAAGCGGCTTTGTTCATAGTGTACTTACAACGGAAGCAAGCCTCTTCAGAAATTTGTATTTTACGTTAACATCTGGGTTCCCAGATACTGCAACAAGCAAATGCCACTGAGCGCACATAGCAATGCGCATGTTCCCATAATTTCCTTCTCTCCCCCTCTAACGCGGAAGTCAATGACGCACAGATTTAGATGGGCACTATGAAATAAACAAAACATTGCCAGTGGGTCTAAAGAAAAGACACTGGGGGTAAGTGTTTATTTCAGCTTCTTGTTGTGAATTCATGTTGAGGAATATTGATGGAATGACAGCCAATGAGCGACAGAAAGGAAACACGAAATGTATGAACAATACGTTTAGCAATGAAACGGACGAATTGAGTCTTATTTGGCGATAGCCATCTGAAAGCCAAAGAAAAATGATCTTGGTGTAATAATTACGTTGTTCAAAGATTTGGCATCACCTCAACATGAAAGTAGTTAAATAAATCAGAAATGGCAGCCATTCTTCAACCTAAAAACATGAAGATTTAATGCTAAGAAAATCTTCGCCACTCCTTTCCAGCTAAAATGGCTTGCGAGTTAATGAGAATGGCAATGTATAAGACTGCAAGTTTGTGTCTGCTTCCAACTAAGCAAGCTAAGATATATGACCCGCGGCATTTTTCTATTTTATATAAACCCATGCTATTCACCATTATGAAGTTTATTCAGGTAATACAAATAACATTTTAAATAAATAAATTAGGCATGAAATAAATACAATATATTGCCGTATGAAGGAAGAAATTGGTTTGGTTTAATTTAATAAATTCTACCATTACCATTCTTGTCTACGAAATGTCGCTGCACTAATACTACACGGGACGTTTTATCGGGAACAGGGAATAATTGTCTACCCAGAGACGAGAATTAGCTACATTTTCATCTAACAGATAGCCTAAATATAATTTGATTAAATCTGAAGCTAGTTTTAAAGAAATGTCGACATTTGAGATACGCGATATGCTCGGACTTTATAAACACCGTAGATTTAGAAGATGCTCTAGAAATATTTTATGTTCACCCACTGCTAATTCTGATTGTAAACGATTCTTGGTTTCAGCTCCCTCTGTCCAACGACATAATGTTCGTTAACATACGTATGCCTGACCGTACGTGTATCTACAAAGGCGATTTAAAAAAAGTCCTCCATACTTGTGTTTTAGGTCTTTCCTTGGCATTGCCAGCCTTATATTCTGCAGATAAATGTAATTTATTATTTTCTGTTTACGGTTTCGCGGCGTGGATCTTTTCTCATTATCGTTCTGGTAGTTACCCTAGGAGAGCTGTTCATAAGTGAGTGCGATTTTTTTCTTCGAACGACGTTCCCATAAATAGTCATTAGTTTACTAATTTACGGCCTACCGTAAATTATTTAAGTATTTAGTTCCACTTGTCCTTCCTCAGCTTGTGTAGTGTGCGTTTCAATATTTCTATTACAAAAATGCGAGGGCAAACGACTACATCAATGATACATCTTACGACAATGCATCGCTGGGTAGTCCTGTAGCGTATAAAGTGATTTATCTCAGTTTGCCACGCCAGAAACAGGAACAGGGTGGAATGGTGAAACACGGGGACACAGGAGTTTCAATACCACGATGGTCTATGTGATACTGCTTTGAAGTACTTTGATGCAATATCCTAGATGGAAAGGGGTGCAGCGGTGGATTTGACGAATGCCTTTTGTGTAGAAATGGTTCTCTCCTGGCCGACGAAGTGCAGCATATCAGACTTGTATGTTATTATGTTATATAGTTCGTTAGAATTGGTGTTAATAATATTTCAGCTTCTATCGATATAAAACTTTTTATGTCTTGCCTTTCTTTTGTGCAATTAAAGTAGACATAAGGCCTTTTTTTTTAAACAACGTATACAAATTCAAAATAAAAAGGCAGTTTTCACAAATCTCAACATGTTTCAAAATGGCAAGGGGAGATTTGAGTGGGAAAGCCCCTCTCTGTACATTATGAGGCTTGTTCACACGGAATCAGTAAGTTGACACGGGTCATTGTTGCCAGGCTCAAGGACCAGACCAATTGGCATTTTGAAATTGAAGAAAAATAATGTTTGCACCCAAACAGTTAACTACGTTTTCTATTCAAAATTTTCCTGAAGGATGTTTGTCTTGGGCTAATTTGTTGTCTTCCTGCTGTCAAGGCCTTTGTTTTTTTTTGGAAGCAGATGCATGCGAATGGGAACATTCTTTGATACGATCTTAACCAGCAGAAGCTGGAGCACTCTAAGTGGGTGAGAATCTGGCTTGTGCCCAGTAATGGCTTGTGGAGGTGGATCAGGCTGTACTGGTTCAATGACATCTTCATGGTTTGGCAAATCTGTCTTAATTGAATTGCACTCACAGTCCAGTCACTTTGAATATGAATTGGGGTTCCATACTTTTTATTATTGCAAATGTTTGTTGCACGTTGTAGAAATAGAGGGACAATTTGTTGTGTTGGCAACAATTTCCTGTGGCCTCAGAGAAGACGGCGATTATGTGTATATTACATGTTATACAAGAAGGGGGAAAATACAGAGTCACGGTTGAATAAGTGGTTTTCTTGTGCAGGCATATTTTGCATTTGGGTTCATGCCGGTATTTATTGTTGGAGTGCCTCTGCACCGACACTGATGAATAGTCAAAGTTTAGATTTCTTACTCATTTAGCAGATGCACTTATGCTGAGCGACTTACAATACAAAAGTGCCGTAGTTTAACTTTAACCTTAGGTTAACTTGTCACAACAGAAACTGAGCTACCATGCCCTAATGATGACTACTGCGAGATGGTACAAAGACCAGTGCTTCAAGAGATAACATTCAATACAGCATAGGCAAAATAAAGATAACCATAAATATCGCAGTCTGTTTGGGGGGTTTGGGGGGTGGATTCAAGAGGTATTGTTGGAAGAGGTAAGTTTTCAGTTTCCTCTTGAAGGCCGTAGAAACTTCAGATCGTCTGACAGTAGGGCATTCCACGATTTCGGAGCTATTGTTGTGAAAAGTCGAATGGGCAATATTCGAATCCGTAAAGAAGGGACCACTTTGCGTCCGGCTGCAGGGGATCGTAAGGGTCTGGCAGGGATGTACGCCGAGATGTAGATCCAGTGGTAGCTTGGGTGAGTGAGGGTGAGGATCTTGTGGTGGATCCAGGCTGCAGCAGGGAGCAAGTGGAGTTTGATGAGGAGGGGGAAGCATTGTTTTCAATAAAAAATTGGAATCGCCGGTTATTTTGTGTTTTCTCCCTAATTTGGAATTGTCAAGTGAGGGAATGCAGAACTAATGGCTTAAGAATCCTGTTACCACACGTAGATAAGTTTCTTCCATTCCTATTGCCTAGGGACTACCTGTCATTTAACCTACTACATGCAACGGAGCCTGCTCGATTCAGCAGGGATTGGAGGAGAGCTGAATTGCACTGTTAGCCCTTTAACCACATCGGGGCATTGTAAATTCTCAGTTCAGAGTGGCAGTATAAGCCAGCACTCACTCTCTCTCTCTCTATCTTAAAGCCCACAGACGAAGGCGTGTGTATATTAGAACTTTTTAAACAAGTAGGTTTGATATTAAATGACTATATTCTACCAGAGGTGGGTTGTAGGTTTGTGGCCTAAAGGTTCACTGATTGTCTGTCCCTAATGCTGAGTAGCTTACTTTGCCGGATGTAGCAGCAGGCAGCAGCGTCCGTATGGCGAAGAGAGTCCTCTGGTACCAGTGTCATTTAGACAGAGGGAGAAGGCAAAGGCTTTGCATCTTTACCGCATTCTGCCTGGATGACGTACTTTTCTCATGAGCTAAAACAACAGGCCCTTACCACCTGGGAGTCTTGTCTCTTATTTAGGCCAAGGTGGTCCGCAATAGGATGCCAGTCTGAACCTTCTATTGTGTTGGTACATGCCTGGTATTGGTTTAGAGAGTATCTTCTTTGGGTATTGCACCAGAGAGGATCTTTATTTAACACAGTGGGGGGAAATGTAATTTCCCTGTATTTGCGGTCGTCTTAATTGGATTTAACTTTAGTTGAGGAGGAAGACTACAGTGTTATGTATAAGTGTATATGTACATAGGTACAGGTGTATGTTATGTGTATGGGTGAGGTCGTACAACTGGTCTCTTCCAGTCATAGTCACTTTTGAGCCGTCCATCTGTTTTGCACGCTGTAGGCTACGCAGCTCGCAAGAGAGGTTCAGCGCTGTTTGTAGGCGATGGCATGGACTCGAACCTCCAGATCACAGGGCTCAGTCTGCGATCAGTCGCAAACCTCGTAAGTCTTTCTTGTCTTTATTTTCAATATAAGCCAATGTAGAGCTTATAAGAGTTTGAATGTCGGAATATGTCCATTAACAAGCCTGGCTAACAAAAGAACCTCTGTATTAGACGGAGGGAGAAATCCGAAGCTATTCCAAGTGGGTTGATTTGCCGAGAGTTATAGTTTGGTGAAGGGAAGGGGGAATAATCGCTAATTTGGGGATTACTACGTTTGTGTCAGAATCCCTGCTGTGGACCCAGCGACCATAGCTGAACTAAAGCCATAAGCAGAAAAATAAAGTTTTAACACGGACGCCAAAGGAAACAGTATATGACCACCTTAGTGCTAATTAAAAAGCACACTGCGAAGGCGCAATGCGTAGTGTTGCTCCACCACCGGAGGCCCTGCAACAGTGGAGGGAATGCGCTTTTGCGCGCTCGCACGCTGTAATAAAGCATCGTCTATTTGGCACTGTTTACTTTCCAGCAGGTAACTGACAGGAGATCTAGCCTGGACAGCCTTTCAACCTGTAATGCGTAGTGCCTTAATTAGCTGACTTGAAGTCAGTGTTCTGACACATTGTGGCAGTCATCATGAAAGGGTTCCACTGCGTAGTGCTGCATGATTAACTGTGAATTCAGCACTGTCCTTGGAGAAATGAGTAAGAGCATTTGTGCACTCAGTGATTGCTTTTGCAGATATTACTCAGATGACAAAATAGTATTTAAACTGAATGAATTTAGCTGGAAAGGGCATTGGAGTCATTGTGTTGTGGTTTTACCCTTATATGTCCAAGTAGTTGAAACCTGTTGAAAAGCAAAAGTCATCCACAACTTTGGTTTGACATCTAATTTAAAGTCCCAAAGCTGGGACTCCTGTAATCGGTATAGATAAATCTACTTCACTTCACAAAGTGGCCAGACAGCTAAAGACTTCAGCATTGTAATGGGTAATTGGCACAGGCCGTACCATTTTTATATGGATTTAACCGTTCACGTCTTACCTGAGAAGTAATGGTGTTTTTTAGTGGGAATTCTGCTTTTAGATTTGGTTGACTTTGCTGAAAATGCTGGCTGTTCAGCACGGTTATTTTTACTCCCTCCTGTTTCTGCATCAGCAGGATTCATACTAGTTTGCCAGGTGTACGTTATTCATATCCAAACTATAAATTGTATGTTTGTGTAGCTTTTCGGGGAAGTGGAAGGCTATTGGAGGATTGTAGGAGTCTTGTTACAAGAGTAGACCAAACATTTAGGAGTATTGTAGGTGCATTGTCATGATCAATCATTTGAAATTCTTTGCAAAATATCACATTCTGGCATGCACAACTGGCTAGCTTTCCCTGGAACTGAGCCTGCTTGTTGTTAATGACCTTGGTGTGTGTGTTGCCCAGAGCCTCCAGTAACTCTGTGGTTAATAAAGCCGGGGAGCCAGACAGCCTCTACATTTCGTCTTCTGCAAAACAATCATTCCCGTAGGCTGTCTGCACATGCATTAAGGAAAAGTATTTTCAGCCTGGTCGATCAGAGGAAGAAATCGTGCTGCTTCCTGGATATTTTCTCGACTGTTGCAGCACCCTCATATATCAATGGTAAGACTACCTGCTTGATTCAGAATTGTCTTTTCTACAAAGCACGATTACTCATTAGATGAGACTGCCTTCTAGGTTTTTATTTTAAACAACATGATTTGAGGAGACATTTATTGTGCCATGTAGTGAAGAGCTGCGATGTGATTCTGTACAGGGTTTGAAACCTGAGAGAGAATACCCTCTACCTTATAGGTAAGAATACAACATATACCTCCTCTAGATGTGAGTGTGTGTCAATAACTAGGTGGGTGTGGGTGTGTGTAACAGATTTGTGTGTGTGAATAACTAGGTGGCTGGGGTGGGTGTGTGTAACAGATTTGTGTGTGTGAATAACTAGGTGGCTGGGGTGGGTGTGTATAACAGATTTGTGTGTGTGAATAACTAGGTGGCTGGGGTGGGTGTGTATAACAGATTTGTGTGTGTGGCTGGTACATGGCCGGCACTGAGCAGGACTCCCGGGAACCGAAACCCGGCGTTTAGCAGAGTCATAGCGTAACAACTGATTTACTGGAAACCCATATTTTGATTGATTATAAACAACATTTCTGGTGTAAAACAATGTTTGTTGCCGTTTCATTCACTTACTTGTTGACTGGAGGCTCAGCTTTGCCTTGCCCCGTTATGTCTCACTCTCATCATCTTTTAGCTGGGAAGCTTCTGGAATCGCCCGAACCAAATGATGGAGACATAATGCTGAGCCGTTATTCAATATGGGATTATATCATAAGGAAATATGGAGGGCAGGATGGAGGTCTCTGTAATTACCCACATTCCCCTGCGGCTGGACATTGCTTCCTATCAGGGTTAGTTGGTGAGGTCGTCTATGTCTGGGCCATTACACGCCCCTCGGACGCTGCTAATAAACAGGATTCTTTTTGCACCTGCACTCTATTTGACGGATTGCAAGAAACCAGCTTTCTTAGAGGCTGCGTCAGGCAAGTCTAGCTTTCGGTCAGATCTAATGGTTTTGGTTAAAGCCAAACAGACTATGGGGAGTCTTGCATTCTGGGTTTAGGGGTGTCATTTAAGCAACACTGCAGAATTCACTCCAGGTCCTGAGGTGCTTGGGCTCATTACCCGTCTTTCAAATCACCACTAAACCAAGGAGGCTGCACACCCTGCCAAAACACGGGTTCGGCGCACCTTAAATTGAAGCAGTGTGGTATGTT
The DNA here is from genome assembly GCA_025775045.1 of Hiodon tergisus. NCBI lineage: Eukaryota > Metazoa > Chordata > Actinopteri > Hiodontiformes > Hiodontidae > Hiodon > Hiodon tergisus. The sequence continues at coordinate 13,537 of JAOVYW010015725.1, read as the reverse complement.
AATTTCTGACATAAGTGGACAAACTTCCCTTCGTGTTATTGAGATCCACGGTAGCTTTCTGCCGGGATTGACAGTGAAACAGCATTAACATGAATTAGCCAGTTCATCCCAAATTACTCTCAAACTCGGTAGGTGGCCCCAAGCGCAGAAAGTGGGTGGCACTTAACTGAAAACGACTTTTTGGAATTTGTGATTGAGCTGCTTTAAATCGCAGGCTTTTAAACAAGTGTGAGGCTTTTCTGGTCTAATTGTTGTGCAAAAATGAACAAGGGTGGATCTGTGCTAGGCCGGCTAGCCCATTTCATTATTAGCATTTTCCCCCTCTTCTTAAAACTGCATATTCTCATTCATGGCCCCCTTTATCTTATCCTAGTGTAATTTCAGTCACTTCTCGAAATGATTTTTTTTCTTTTATATTCAATTAGTTATACGTGTTGGTCCAGGATACAGTGAGCAGATCTGTATGTATAACAAGTTGTTTTATCTGCTTCTTATTTATTCTGATTATCAAAAGATGAGTCCTTTCATTCCCTTCTTAATATTTTAACAAAGGCTTTATTCTGCAGATAATGGCAGAGTTTCTCGCTGAATGTCGAGTTATTTGTTGTATTGCATTAAAAACTACTTGAGTATTAAACATAAATATCTGATGAATTATTGCAATGAATATTTTAATATTTCACCCATTTGCCGTTTTTGTCAGTTGATTCATTACACCTTTTTGGAAATGAAATTTTGTATAATTAAGTATAATTAAATCATTAATAATTTGGTTATCCCCCACACCACTTGTAGTTGTAGTTAACGTGTAGTCTGCGATGTATCGGGGGACTGTAGTTAACATGTAGTCTGCGGTGTATCGGGGGACCGTAGTTAACGTGTAGTCTGCGGTGTATCGGGGGACTGTAGTTAACATGTAGTCTGCGGTGTATCGGGGGACCGTAGTTAACATGTAGTCTGCGGTGTATCGGGGGACTGTAGTTAATGTGTGGTCTGCGGTGTATCATGGGGACCGTAGTTAACATGTAGTCTGCGGTGTATCGGGGGACCGTAGTTAACGTGTAGTCTGCGGTGTATCGGGGGACTGTAGTTAATGTGTAGTCTGCGGTGTATCATGGGGACCGTAGTTACCGTGTAGTCTGCGGTGTATCATGGGGACTGTAGTTACCGTGTAGTCTGCGGTGTATCGGGGGACCGTAGTTAACATGTAGTCTGCGGTGTATCGGGGGACTGTAGTTAATGTGTAGTCTGCGGTGTATCATGGGGACTGTAGTTAACGTGTAGTCTGCGGTGTATCATGGGGACTGTAGTTACCGTGTAGTCTGCGGTGTATCATGGGGACTGTAGTTACCGTGTAGTCTGCGGTGTATCGGGGCATTATGCCTCCACAAAGGGCTCAGAGTAGCAGGGCGTGTTCCGTCAGTTAGCTTGTCTTGTTTGGAGAGAATGTAATGAGAGCACATTGGCCTTTGCTTTGAGACTCCAGATTCTCGGCGTAATCTGCATGTCTGACGGTTTTTAAGCTCAGATCCTTTGCGTGACAGACTAGTGTGGCATGTAAATTCAGAAAACGCCTCATTAATATTGGTATTTATAGTTGTAAAGATTTAGTTTTGTGTGGGAATGAATCGAAGTTCCCTTGTGTGTCTCACTACCATTGTCACCTCATCGTAAATACAGTATCGCAGGTCATGGACTGACACCTCTGTGGTTGCAATTGAACCAGTGCACATGTAGGCCTGACTAATCTCTGCTGCATTAGTAATACTGACACACTGCCAAAATATGTACGGTGGAAATCATTTTACATTTGTCATAAACTTAACTTGCAAACAGCAAACAATACAACAATGTCGACAATTAGTGACAGTTGGTGACCGAATTGAAACACAGCCGTATCTCATTAGCGGAGAGCGCTCGGAGCTTTGATGCAAATCCAGAGCGTGCCATCATCGAGTTATTAATTTAGAATGATTTGGGTTTTTTCCTTTTCATTTTCCTGGAGTAAAAATAGAATAGAGTCTTAAATGGGGAGAAGTAAACTAAAACACCACGACTGAACCTGCATTTCCTTAAGGTGGGTTTCCGTTGTCACCGCTTCCATAATGGAAATTCTCATTAAAATCGATAGGACTGAGGACATACAAGGGTGACCCTTGTGCTGCCTCTGAGCGTTAGTCTGTTGCACAACATATCAGAGTGTTGACTTTTTTTAACCCTCCACCCATTAATATCGATGGGCCGGTTTGGTATTCCTGCTTTTTGAAACTAAATTCTGCCAGTCCATTTTCATGACTTAATTTGTTTATTGAGCCATGTGTGTTAAGATATTTTCTGGGGCATATTGCTGTGTGAACGCTGGGGTTTAGGTATCCCTCTGTCTCTGTCTCTGTCTCTTTCTCTCTCTCTCTCACACACACACACACACACACACACACACTGCTGAGGGCAGGGCAGATTTTGTTTGTTTCTCTGCTTGGACTGTAGTTACTGTATTACAGCTTTTGGGATCTCACTGGTTTGTATTTAACTAGTTTAGCGGTACTTGAGTTAGATAAACAGTGTGTCACTGAACTGGAATATCCCCTGCTTTCCTGTTCTGTCACCCGGTGAACCTGGAACTGCTGATCTCATGTAGGACTGTCTAAACAGCACCTATGTGCTTATGGGTTTGGATACAATTTAGTAAGTCAACAAAAATACTTATAAATGTATGCCATTGATTTTTGGCTGTACTTCTTTAAAAGCAATCCCAGAGGATTTATAGGTGATTCCACCGTTACAAATATGCACAAAAATGTCTGCGTTAGACTTAAATAACAGTACCTTTTTTAGGAGATAATCAGGAACCATTCATCAGCTGTGGTTATTTAACAAGCAGCGAATGCGACTGTCTGGTTGGAACAGCATTCGATGTTTGTTTGAGTAAAGCCGTGTAGTTGAAGTGGAAATGTTTTTGTGTATAAACACGAGCTGAGATGCTGTTGTCTGCTCCTCTGGCATAACAAACTGGAGCGTGTGGGGGGAGTGGCTTCCAAACACAGATTCGCATTTGTTTGTTTCCCTTTGGTTCTATATGAATTTATAATGGCACTAAATGTTGGTGTAAAGGGCTTATTGGGGAATGCAGTTTGGTTTGAGTCTTCTGAGACCCCTGATTTTCATTGCCTTTCAAGCTGCGGGACTGGATAAATGCATTAAAAGCCAATGCTTCAAAGTAGTGCTCTCAATCCTCAGATGCCAGCTACCGCCGCCTGTCTCAGGAGTACTTCCGTACTTACGGAACATTAGCAGATCTGAGTGCAGCAAAGGCCGGCTATTGGAAACATATTTCACTCCTCCAAGTTTTAAAGGGTTAGGGTTAGGGTTAGGGTTAGAAGAACCAATATTTTAATCCAGAACAGTCACAAAGGTTTGTGTCAGTGAGCATGCGATGTTGCGGGTTCAAATGTGGCAGCACTAGGGATCATACTCCCAGTGCCTGTGCAGATGTGGGGTAGGCCAGACATAACCAGAGTATAAATGTTTTTTTGTTTTTTTCCCCCTTGGGTTTGGTTTTTGCCTCTTAATTTTAACCACAATAATATATCTTTATTAAATCGCCCATCTTAACGTTAGTGAAAAGTGTTTTCACCTACTTAAAACACTGGGGTAGCAGTCTATCATCAATGCATTCATTTCCAAAGAAGTTGCCATTTATAAACTTAAAACAAAAACAGATCAGTCAGATTCAATATTTAACACTGCATTAGGGTGTATCGCTTTTCGGTTACCTAGCAACAGGTTCATTGAAGGTCAGTGGTGAAGTTATTTGTTCTTGAAGGGATCTATTTGTCAACTGGAGATCATTAAAGGACTTCCCAGCATTTTTCACGTACTGATATTTAAACATAACTTAGATTATAAATGTGTGTGGTTGCGTTTACTTTGCTTTATCTTTTATGGGTCAAAAGTCTATTTCCATTCTTACACGTCTGGACATTAATTATTTACTGTTCTGTTGTCGGGCTGCATGTTGCGAGGCGATGATGGCCCGGACATGTAGTTTGCCAATTCACATCCTTGGAGGATAACTGCGGTTGTAAATGTCCAGGCTGTGTAGCCGGCAGAGTGTAAAAGAGACGGGTGGCTCAGAGGCGTCTAGGATTGGAGGAGAACAGTCGCAGTCCCTCATCCTCCCTGTGTGTGGGGGCGACAAGCCGAGATGCTTTAGGCCGATTGGCGATGACCGTTTGGGGTGAAAAGGCTATATGAAAATGAGAGCAATCTGCACAGGCACTGGGAGTATGATCCCTAGTACTGCAACATTTGAACCCGCAACATTGCATGCTCATTGACACTGCAAACTGGAAGCCCTGGGAAGTTCCCCCACAGCAATACGGATGCCTTCTCTCCCTTTTCTGTCTGACAGGACCACCTGCGTGTCGGAGGTGTGTTAACGCTGCAAAACCTGCCTTTGATCATGCTCTTAAGCACACCGGTAGGGAAATGCTGGTTTAAACTGATCACATTGAAGGGATGAATTCAAATCCTTTGGGTCTCCTTACTACATTCACGCTTAAATACTTTTTTCTGTAGTTTTTCAACACTTGCGATTTCCTCATATTATAAATGCTGTACAGCTCAGTACAGTACAAGTTTTGCTCTATTTCAGTTGCTGAAGCATTTAATGACCAGAAGTTAAATTGAAGCAAATACCTTAATAACCTCTTATTTGGTTATGAAAAAAGCATTCTTGCTTTTGCTTTAATCATAATAATATGGCTGCACTCGGTGTTAAATAGGAAGTCGAAGTGGCTGAACTATGACTTCATCGTGAATGAATGGGCCATTCATGCTTATAGTTTGCGAGTGAATCACTAGTCGTTATTAGATTGTGTTATCTGATGGCCATTTCTGACATTTCCTGAGGCTTCATTCCATAAACGGTTTAGTGAATCTTCTGTGGACATTCATAATTGGTAATTGAAACGGCCTTTGGTGATAATGTTCTGAACTTTGGTCAGTCTTATACGTTTTGAAGGATGTCAGGCTTTGTTGCGTGCTTTGATGTGCTGTAGTGCAGCATAATCTGGTCGCAGTTTATCTAAATAAATCTACTTCAGGTCTCGGCGTACTTAACACATGGTGAAATCACATTAGATAACGGACCTACAGCTCGCCTACAGCTCACTACCAAATAGCTGCTATGCCTTCCGTCACACTGTTCCAGTTTGTTTTCTGATGGATTAGCTTTTATGCGTCAGTGTTGGTGCCCCGTGGAAAGGATTTTTGCACAAATGTGCAAAAGATGGGGAAGAATTGGTTTGAATAGCTGGATTTGTGTCACCTGGAGGTTCAATTAACTTACTAAGCTATTCCTACTGTGTACTGCTACGGGGGTGATTTACGCGTCCTGCAGGCGGAAGGGGCTGTGGGGAACTCTGTGGGGCCACCCCTCGCGACGTCATATGGTGTCGGCTTAAAGTGGGGACAGGACTAGCAGAGCGCCGTTTATATTCGGCCAGACTTTCCTGGAAATCCTCTCCCTTCTGCGGGCGGAGCAGTCGGCGCAGCGGTGCGGGCGAACTGCCGCGGCACGGACCCACTGCTGCCTCCGCTTGTGCTATTTTTGCTGAGCTAATCCGGAACTCCGAGCCGCTCTGGCCGCCGGCAGCTGAATTACAGCGGGTAATCAGGAAGCGCGTCAGTGGCCGGTGTCCCCGCGGGCCTAAGGCCGCGTTGGAATTTAGAGCAAAGCGTTAATCTCACGGTCGAACCTTGATCCCAGTCACAGTACCATGGAACTCGCAGTACGGGGCCGGTGCCCTGAATTTGCATGGCACGGTCTCTGACTCATGGGGTGGGTGATGAGGCTTAAATATCATTTTGCGATACTTTCCACATTTGGGACAATGAGAAGAGAATTTGAATAAAGGCTAAAACATAAATAGCCGGCTATCTTAATTAACCAAACTCCACACCCGCAGTTTCTGTCACAAAATGCTGTGTGAGCGCGGCCGACTCACGTCAATATATAGATTATTTTTTTGTAGTAACTCAAGCATATCATATCATTATTTAATTTATTATACTTTCTTGACAAAAGTGGATTACTCAATTTGGTTTGGGAAAAAATAAAAAAACATTTGCCAGAATTTATATCATGGCCTGGTGTGACCCCGGTATGCAGTTTCACACCGGTTTCGGGCCCACCCCTAACTCATGGTACGCCGGTGAGACTGTTTGGTTTAATAGAACCTGAAGGCAGTTTCAGTAGCAGTGACTGCCAGATATCACTCGTTTAGCAATGGCCGATTTGAAGTTTAACACAAAACTCTTTTCTTTCTAGATTTGAAGAAGACTGCAATCGCTAAATTAATTTCTTCCCTGTAATACAGCAGATGTAATGTTTATGACAGCTAGGAGTTTTATGCTTCTTACCCTTGTGGTCTTGGTAGTTCTGTGATTGGTCTTTCGTCTTGGAAGAACATCGAAAGCAAGCTGATTTCGCGTGGTTTTGGTGGAGTTGGGCATTGCTCCAATGAATGTATCTCAGATCAGCAATCCTTCATATAGCAATTATAAAGTGGGCGGGAACATTGCCCGAGTGGATGTGACCATTACCGCTGTCCAGGAACTTACTCAGGCTGAATACTCCGCGCCTGTTTCCTGATGTGTCAAAACCAGCCAGATACTTCATTCTCCGTTACCCTCAGCTGGGCCGCACCAGGTACCGGGACTCTGCATTGCTCTATGGAGTTGTCCAACAGTGTTCCAGTGTTTATCATTAGCAGTTGATGGTTAAATTACTAAATATGATAACCTTAATAATGATTGGGTTAGGGTTAGGTTTGATTTTAATGATTTTTTTTTTTTTAAGTATTTGTTTTCTGGTGTAGTTTAGTTTTTCTCTTGACGAAAGTGGCCAAGAAAACCCAAGAAAAGTGTTTTACACAACGCTGTTTGAGAGTCTGGATGGATTCACGCACATTCAATAAACGTTCGGTAAACAAGCCTTGTGCAGTGCAGGTCAGTGGAAACCGAGAAGCCGTGTTTTCGACTCTGAAGCAGACTTCCGTTTTGTCCAGTTTATCAGTATTGGAAAGTCCCCCCCAATGGCTGAATTACAGTTATTACTGCACAGCACTGCTAAGTGCGCCCGTTTAATCACGTTTAATGACAATGTAAGCATGATAAAATGCGCGCTTGGAGCCTAATCGTGATGTTCCATGTCATTTTGGGAAGAAGCGTGACACCGAACCCCCGTTGATTTGTTAAAAACACACTTATAAATAAGGCTTTGGGATTAAGGCATTAAGGGAAGTCTTCTGGTCCTTTTTACATGAAATTAGATGTACTTTTGTTTATACTCAAAGTGCATGCTTTTTAGTTTCTGGAAATGCTGGTTAAACTTGGGACCTTGGGTAAAAACCAATGTTTACTTTGGGTTTACAAGAATGTTAAATGGTTCGATATTTCATTTAAGAGGGAGTCAGGACCTCTTTATGCTCTCCTGTCCTGTGACTGAACCAAATCCAGCCTCCGTGGGTTTACTTTATCTGTTGATCAGTGCTTCATGTGGGGTGGGGGCCCTAAAGGAGTCACAGGTGGGAGGGGGGAGTTCAGGGGGAAAACAGAATGTGAAACACAGTTAATGAGTGGCAGCAGATTAACTGAGTACCAAAGGAAAAAATTATGGCAAGACTGGCTCTCCTCTTGTATTCACCAACACTGTGGTAGGTTGAGAGGAGCCCCCTAACAACACTGGTAGGTGGAGAGGAGCCCCCTAACAACACTGTGGTAGGTTGAGAGGAGCCCCCTAACAACACTGTGGTAGGTTGAGAGGAGCCCCCTAACAACACTGGTATGTTGAGAGGAGCCCCCTAACAACACTGTGGTAGGTTGAGAGGAGCCCCCTAACAACACTGGTAGGTGGAGAGGAGCCCCCTAACAACACTGTGGTA
>JAOVYW010015715.1:6891-27824 GCA_025775045.1 Hiodon tergisus | reverse complement strand
TGCTCTAAACTAGCCCAAGAGCTTAACACAGCACAGCAGTTCTCTGAACTAGCCCAAGAGCTTAACACAGCACAGCAATGCTCTGAACTAGCCCAAGAGCTTAACACAGCACAGCAATGCTCTGAACTAGCCCAGGAGCTTAACACAGCACAGCAGTTTTCTGAACTAGCCCAAGAGCTTAGCACAGCAAAGCAGTGCAGAAAGCATCGGGAGGATTGCGGGAATTGTCAGGAAATCTCAATCGATCAAAGAGCTATATCATCATATCTAATTGTTCGCAGCCCAAACAGTCTGCAAAGGCAGAGTCAACAATTCTGATGCACAAAGTCCATTAGAATTTTGGCACAAGCAGTTAGAACACGAATGCAGTTTTATACTTTGCTGTATCAGTAGCTTTTAAATGAGTCTGAATTGTCTCAATAATCTTCTAGCCACTTTAATGTTTGGAAATGGTGCTGAAACAGAACAATAAATATATAACTGCACAGAAAACTTCAGCCCCAAATGGTTAGTTTGAATGTATAACATTTTCATGGAGAAAAATAAATAAAACACCTTATATATCTTATGAAATTTTCTAGCAAAGAGCAGTGAGTGTAGTATATATTATAATGTAATGTTATGCTGTTTTCACAAGTATAGAGGCATGCAAGACTGTTGAAACCAGAGTGAATCTACAGTGAGGGTACGGGGAAGAGCTTGAATTACCCCACGTTCGGTATTATGAAACACCTTTAAATTCTCAGGCATTTGGTTTCACAATGCATAGTAAACACTTTATCCCGTCCAAGTATAAAAAATGATGTGTTTTAGCATTATTTCCACAGACGTCTATTACACCATTGAGGCCGTCAGACCCCAATATCAGTAGCCTTGCTATAATTACCATAATCTTTAGTTAAGTGGCTATTCCCAATATTTCTAGAGGCTTAAGATGAGTGTGTATAGCGGTACATGATTATTTAGCTCCCCTGTGTGTGTACGTGTATAGAGAGATAAAAGCAGGTAATAGTGGTGGCGTGAGAGGCCTGGATGAGGTTAGTCACCGAGCAGTGTGGTTGCTGCCATCAGGTGCTATAGGAGCTTTGAGTTTTTGCTTTGCTTTTGTTCTCTTTACCGGATCACAGCCACAGATTCCGTTGACCTTGCCTTGCAGAGCGCAGAGAGAGGAAGGAGATGCTTCGGGCCCGCACACATCTGGTTTGGGGGGGCCAGGCCCTCAAAAAATGGGCGCTTCATGGGGGCAGGCTGAGGCTGAAGGTGAAAACTACCCCAAAGAATATACTGTAGATAAAGGCGGAATCTTTATTATTGTCATTTATTCTGAATTCAGCGCTTTAGAACTGAAGAACGGGCAAGAACGCTTATTACTAAAACACAATCTGAAAACTACTTCAGCATATCTGTGCCATGAACAAATATTAGCCGTTTTATTGGGCTTTAAACCTCTACATCTAAATGCAGCAACGCAACATCTTAAACCAATGCAACATCTTAAACCAATGCAACATCTTAAACTAATGTAACATCTAAATTGCATTGGGTCATCGGCTAAGAACTAATCAAATCTAAGTCCGGGGAAAGCGGATTTAAACAGCGACACTTTTATCACTCTGTGTAATATGTCACCGTATGCACTGCGGTAACACAGATCCATAACCTCCCATCACAGATCGTTTCCCATTGTAAGTTGGTTCCTGCCTTTGCTTTGAATTCTTAATGCAAGCTCTTGCGGCCGTGTGCCTCTCCTCCTGTACGCGGAGTGAAGAGTGACAGGCAGGGGGCTGGCGGGGAAACCATTCGGTTTCGTCAGAAACCCAAAACGGCAATAAAGCTTTCGCCTTTGTAGAATCCCCCTTTTTCTGTGACTTTGGTCAGCTTTGGATGTTGTGTCCTCCTGCAGTGTTTTTTTTGTACTGTTGGTGGCTGATTGGAGGTGTTCTCGGGTCTGTTTGGTATCCCCTTGTAGGAGGAACTGAACCCTGTCATTCTCTCTGCCCGTCCACTGTCAGGGCCCTAGGCTCCTCATAGTTTCCTGTCAGTTTAAGGTGACATGCGCAGGCAGCAGATGTGCCTACAAACGCACTTGTTTTAAATGCTGCACGCTGCCTTTCGCATAATCAGACAAAAGTGGTTTGACAGCTCAAAGTAGAACAAGGGCTATAAATGTCGTTGAATGTGAAGTGTCATTATGATTTAAAATCATAACAAGGAGTTTGGTAAAGATTATTTTGATGGCTAGCCATTTTAGAAGCTGTCAAAGTATGAAATGCATACAAATAAATAAATAAAAAACACATTGAAAGGAGAAAAGTGTATATTTGTAACTTTGTAAAGCACCAACAGCCATTGCACAGAGCTCTTTTTTCATGTCATACTGTCAGGTGAAAATACGTATGATTCTTAATAAACTATTTATAACTGTAGCAGTAAGACATGTGAGAAAGGTTTTTACAGGTGAGAGCCTTGGAGAGACTCAGCTTCACTTGGATACCATTTTACTTATTGTCTTATTCCAGTATTCGCTGCCACAAAAAAATAAACACAGATATGCCAGTGCATCTGGTAGTATACCCATTTTAGCAACTGTAAAATACAGCCCAGCGTTGGTCAAAGTCTAGTGTATACCCTGTAAATAGTGAAGGATTCGGCAGGGGCATTGGCTGTAAATTTAGCAGATTTGGATATATGTCGTCCCCATCCAAAATGGCTCCCGACCCCTGCTCCTGTGCTAGTGCCCTAAGGGGGAGGCAAGGTCCCAGAATGGGGCCTCTGTTCAGTGGACGGCGCAGAGAGACTGGAGAAGTCGCCGGTTTCTCCGAGGTATTCAATCGTCAATGTCCTGTACGAGTACCAAGCTGATCTACCCCTCTCTTTCTGTACACTCCCTTTTGTTTTATTGTGTGAGTGTGGCTTCCCCCCTCCCCTTTAATTGCTGTATGAAATAAATGTGATTGGCAATGTGTGATGTACATGTTCATATTTACCTGTATTCCTTCTCATAGGTACCTTTAATTTGTCTGTCTTATGTTGTGTGGGATTTTGTGCTTCAGCCCAGAGGGACATTGATGGAGGGACAGTGTTAGAAGGGCTAGGGTAAGGTTCTTGTAGTCTGTTTGGGTTTTTTCCTTCCACAGGGAACCCTCACTCCTAACTCTCCCCTCGACCCCCTCCTCGACCCCAGTGCCCCTGCCCCGTTTAGTATGAAATCCGCCTTGTGTGCTTGCTTCTCTGCCTACTTTTCCCTTTGGTTTGATTCTTGGTTCTGATGCCTCTCTTACTCTCTCTTTGTTTTTCTTGATCATAACTTTCTTTCCAGGTGAAAAGAAGTTTTCAAGTGTCTCCGTCTGCAAAAACAAAACAAAACCAAACAAAACAAAAACTTGGGCCTCACTACTTCTAATACTGCAAACCTATAACCTATACTAAACACAAATCTCTTTCCTTATAATTATATACATATATAAACGCAACTTTATATGTATATAATATCTGTGTGTGACTAAACTTTCCGCCAATGCCTGGGCCATTTCCTTTCAAAGGGAAAATATTTTCCACCTCTAACAGTCTGGAACCTCTCTTGCTTCTCTGTTTTCTGTGTAGGTGTCTATAGTCACCCTTATAGCTAATGCCCTGGGCTACTCCGATCTAGGCCCAATTAAATCTCTCAGGACACTAAGGGCCTTGAGACCCCTCAGGGCCTTGTCACGTTTTGAAGGGATGAGGGTAAGAGCCAAAGCTAAGCAGCTGATCCTTCTGCATGCCGATTGAACAGTTTAAGCATGCTAGAACTGATCAAATGGGAAAAAAAGAACGAATAAACAAAGACATTCTGGGGGTTTTTAAAAATAACACAATCACTTTTCATGCACACGTATCCTGTACCACATGTGCAAAAAAAGTCATGATGCAGCTGAGATTTATTCGTTTTAGATTTGTTGTAGCTGTAATGAAAGTTTATTATTCTATTTGCATATTTCTTTATGTGTAGACTCAATTAATAGTTAATGGTATTCGTACAATCAGTCAAAGTAAAAATAAGATTCAACTTGAGGGATATTTTGCAAAGCTGCCTCATCACAATTTTAAAAAGTATATTTATGATTATTATATTAATCATAAATTAAAATTGGCCAGGGTAGATGAAATAATACCCCCCCCCCCCCAAAAAAAAAACTGTTGATCAAATCCCATGCCATTTCATAGAACATTGTATCTACAATTGGCTGTTCATTTGGCCTGATTTATCAACCTCTACTGCTTTTAATGAAGAACCTCCCCCATCCGTCCATGCTCCCCTAACCTCCACCCGCCCCAAGTCTTGTGCAGAGAACCACCAGTAGCAAAGGTGCACCATCACTGAACGCCAGTCCTCGAATAGGTAAACCATAGAGATGAAATATGTGTTCAGTCTTCTGAAGGAATGTAGAGTGGTGCTCTGAAAGAAGATGGCTGGTGAAACAAACCTCTAGTGCACGTGGTTCTCCGTATGTTTTTATGTCAATTTTAAGATCAAGATTGCCGTGTCTGCTCTAGTTGTTTGTTCGCTGTTGCCATCTTTTTAAAAGGTTATTTTGAAGCAATTGGGTTGTAGCTGAGCAGTTAGTAGATTATTCCCACCGGTCTTTTTTTGCCTTGATGGTTGTGGCCGGTTGCGCCTGGTTGTTGTCACTCAAGTCCCTTTATTATCTGAGGACTGTTGGCCTTGTCTCATAGTTCGAGCTTCTTTTTCGCACCCAATTTCCCTCCCCTACCCTACATTTGCAGCACTGTGCAACCACTCCTCCCTCTGTTCATCCTTTCACTATCCACTTCAGCTTATTGGGCCCTGCGCTGCCACTTACAGCGTCGGAGGGCCAACTCGCTGGTGGCTCACCCACTGCTTGTCAAATATTTAAATATGGGATTGATTTTTTTTTCCTCTTTTCTCAAATGCAAAAATAAATTGTGAATGTTGGAAGGAGAGATTTGCTAAGCTTCTGTCGGATTCATCGTTACATTTGATATTTTACTTAATATCTAATTTGTCTATTGCTTTTTAAAAAGGGGGCCACTTAAATAAACATTCCTAAGAGCAACAAGGCAAATGAATATGGCCTGTGCATTTTTTTACTCTCAGTTCATGGCAGAAGCTTAGGAAACATGTAAAACTGCCTGCTCACAACAAAGTGCTATTGTTTTTTCTCATATCATGGCACAACACGACAGATAAGTGGGGGCTGGATGTTGCCTCCCACTCCCGACAGAAGATCAAGTGGGAAGGCAAGGCCTTGGCATAACTAAGGGTTGAGCTAGAACTCTGTCTCAGAGAAGTAGGGCTGATAAAAGCTCCCTTGTGCTCTGAAAGGGTTGAACCTGCCCCCCCCCCCCCCCAATAACACGCGGTGCAGACAGACGTGTTTGAGAAAACTCATTAGTTAACAATGTCCCAAAAATGACAAGCTAGACTCAACATTTATTTTGAGTAATCCCATAGACATGCTCCACCTTGGGTGAGGCCTGTCTGCTTTGCCTGGATTAGCCTTTTACCTGTGTGTATAAGTTCCTGCAGCTCCCTCGGGTAACCCACTAAAGAACAGGTTAAACTGGGTTTAAGTCCAGAAAAAAAGGCACCATGCTATACTATACCATACCATAAGATGTTTTTTTTACTTTTATTTAGTATTATTTGTGATTATGAGAAAATGTGCTAGACTACTGGTGGGTTTCTTAACTTATTTTTCTGAAATGTAAGCTGTATTTTAATATATATTTTATTGTTCTCTAGCAGTGAGAATAGACAGGTTGAAATAGTATTGTCATTTTTGGGTTTAATTTAATGGCACATTCTTTAAAAATGGTAATGGCCAAATACAAATACCCCTATTTAACTGCCAGAAACTGAAATAGAATCTATGTAATAGGGTCAGGGTGGACCAAAAAATCACCTAAAAATAAAACACACGGCAGAATTTGCTTTCAAATTCTGACCCCTCTTCAATACTTTTCATGTATGATTATGAATTGATTTACTTTTTAGTATAATATTTAAAATGTTAGTTTAAAAATCATTAAGAAGACTATGAAGCTGGGCTGACTGAATGTGTGTGCTGTTTGCGGAACACTGAAAAACACGGACATGTGGAGCCTTACAGAGTTTGACACAGGTTCAACAGATTGCGCTTTTGCGTCTCTTAGCCGTAAACAGTCCCGGACACATAATGTCACATTGGCCACAGCTTTTACTTTCAGTTTTCCTACCCGCAGAGTTGTAGGTGCAGTCGCTCATCAGCTCAACACAATAATGATCTTTTATATCATTATATCATCATATCATTTATATATATATATATATATATATATATATAATTTATATTTATATATATATTATTTATGTATATATATATATATATATAAACTTTTTACAAATTGAACTGTATGTACTTCATGTACAGCGGGGATGGAGCCCTGTTCTTTTCAGTGCGGCGCAAACAGTCCAGTGAAAGGCAGCCCCTCGGCCAAGGCAATAGCGCACCCCCCTGCCCATCAGGCTGTGGTCCCTCATCCTGCTGTCCTCGTGTGGGGCAGCAGAGTCCGGCATCCCATTCACAAATCCCACTTCAAATGCCGTCGAGTTGACTGGGGTGTCATATTCGCTTTTATCTATTTACCTGTCAATGTTCTTCAACTGTCTTCAATGATTGCCCCACAGTGCCATGTAACACGCATGTTCTCTTCTATTGCCAATACACATTGTGCACTTTTGAGAGCCATTTTCCCTCTTTCTGAGCCTGTATCGTAAATTTCAGTGACTAATCCATGTCCTACAAATCTGCATGTCCTATATAATAATTATTGCATCTCTAATTTGGTTCGTTCCTGTATATTAAATAATAAATTAGTATTCTGCGATTCTCTTGGCAACAGCAGGGCATATCCTTACAGAGAAAGCATCTGCACATTTAGAAAAAACAGCGCCACTTTATTCTTGGATCTTTACTAAACATCAATGCAGTCTCAACATCTCAACACCTGCTTTATTGTGCAGTTATAAGTGATCACTATTGTTTTTTTTCAAGCATCGTCGCTGAAAGTAATACAAACAGGTTTTTCATAGATCAACCTGGATGCGATTTGTTGTTCCAGGGCATAGCAGTTTCACAAGCTCAGATACCAGTCATATATTTAGATTGTTTCTTTAGGCAATAAAAATTTGACATTAGCTAGATACAGTAGATGTAGTGTGTTTGTATGTGTGTGTGTGTGTATATATATATATATATATATGTTAGTGTACACCTTTTAGTGGTAAGAAATTATTAACAAGGATGGCAGAATTTTCACAAACAAAGCACACAATCGCCCTGCTGGTGCTGAGGGAATCCAACCAAAGCGCTCACTGGTGTGTGTCAGAGGGGGGAATATGGCTACAGAAATGAGTCTGCAACAAGACATGCATGCTCGGCTGTCTGCCTGAGAGTTGCTGGTCGGCCTGCGTAGACACTAATACTGTGAGCAGTTTTACTGTGCGCTGAGCTATGTTGCTAATGTGTGTGAGACAGGGGAGCGAGGCTGAGAAAGGGAGGGGGATGGAGTCGGGTGTAGGGGAAAATGGAGGGAGGTGAATGGGTTGAAAAGATCTATCCTGCTTAAGCTTTCCATTGCAACGTTGAACTGATGTGGGTGGTGATGGGTGGGGGGGTATGGATGGATTGGTGCTGAGTGAGCTGCATACAGGTATGCAAAATTGTCAAACATTTAAGACTGTGTTTTCATTGATATGTTGGACGGATGAAAGGCGGAGGTTTTCGCCTAACATTGAATGCTCCAACCTTCTACGGTGCACTGTGCGAGGAGATATGTGTATTCTGTGGTACATTACTGTCCTTCACACCACTGCCGATGAGGTGTGGTTCCTGAAGGACAGCAATAAGGACTCTTATTGTACCGACAGCAGCTAGGCGAAGCTGTGTGGAGCTTTATCAAAATATTTCATTTCAATGTCGCAGTTCTGCGGCTGTGATAGTGACGCCGTACATACAAGTATGCAGCTTTGGGTGTGTGTGTGTGTGTGTGTGTGTGTGTAAGTGTGAGTCTGTTAGTGAGTGTACTTGCTACTCTCACACTGTGATACCCTGTCTCTCCCGGTCTGGTCTAGGTGGTAGTCAACGCCTTGGTGGGTGCCATCCCTTCCATTATGAATGTGTTGCTGGTTTGCCTCATCTTTTGGCTGATTTTCAGTATAATGGGGGTCAACTTGTTTGCGGGCAAGTACTACTACTGCTATAATGAGACAGCAGAGGAGCGCTTCCTACCGGAGGATGTCAACAATAAGACCCAGTGCTTGGAGCTCCAGGCAGCCAACCACTCTGAGGTGCGGTGGAAGAATGTCAAAATAAACTTTGATAACGTGGGCGCCGGCTACCTGGCTCTGCTGCAAGTGGTGAGCACCCCCCCACCCCCACACCTTCTATCTTGAAACAGTTTTGTTCCCTATTGACCTTTCTGCATAACTTCTCTTTTTATATAACTACTGCTTGAGTGTAATGCAAGACAGTTGTCCTGCCAGCCACTAATCGTTTGGCGTGAAGTTTTTGGCTTTGTGTAGAATTAGCTTAGAATAGCTAGATTGTGGACAGGAATCCAGGCCCAGACAGGTTGCAGAAAGCGGCCTGTCCTCTGACTCTTGTTCTTACTCTTCAAGGCCACTTTCAAAGGCTGGATGGACATTATGTATGCAGCGGTAGACTCCAGAAAGGTGAGATTGATTGTTTTGTGTTCTATCCACTCAGAAAACAAGCACATGTTAGAAATCAGTTCTAAAGTAATACTTACAAGTTTGGGGTGACCCTGAACCATTAAGCCTGGTGTCTCTAACAGGATGCTGAGAGCATGTGTAGTCATGTGGCTTTTATTGACTGATGGTTTGAATACAACTTAAACCGGAAGATACAGAAGGGCTCTAGGGTCTGCCACAGATGGCAGTAGCCCAAACTGAATGAATTGACGACTGTCCACTTTGTCCTCCATGACTGTATTTCAATGGGTGTGTGTTTGCCGTGATTTTTCCCAAAGGAGGAAGACCAACCTATCTATGAGGACAACATCTACATGTACATCTACTTTGTCATCTTCATTATCTTTGGCTCTTTTTTCACTCTCAACCTCTTCATTGGTGTCATCATCGACAACTTCAACCAGCAGAAGAAAAAGATAAGACATGCTTTTCCTCTTCGCTTTTCAGAAGCCAAATAATTAGTAACCGTAAAAGAATTGCAGAAAATACCTACTGTTGTTATCATGCTCTGAAGCGGCATGCCACATTCTGTGTTCTGTCCAATTTTGCTAAAAATAAATGCAATCTTAGTGCAAAAAGATGTACTGGTATGTTTACCATAACAAACTTTTTTGGAAGGATGTCATAGGATTATTGTTGAGCTTTGAATGGGTATAGTATCTGAGGTGTGTTTTTTTTTTCCAGGTTATAATCCAATTTCTCTTTCTCCCTATACTTTGGTGGTCAGGATATCTTCATGACAGAAGAACAGAAGAAATACTATAATGCAATGAAGAAATTGGGTTCCAAGAAACCACAGAAGCCCATCCCTAGACCCCTGGTATGATTAACATCACTCTCTTTTCCTCTGTGACACTTAAATGTTCCCCTTCATTGTTGATATGTTGTATGTAATATTACAAGGACTGGGGGCTCCACCACAAGGTTATTGGTGTGATTTGCATTTGCTAGCGATGACCGAGATTTCCCAAACGGTTGGGCGAAACTGGCATGGGGCTGTCAAAAGCTGGGGATAGAGGGAGCTTTCTTCTGGATCCTGGCTAACTAGCAAGTGGCTTGGTGGGAATTTGAAAGCTGTGTCCTCCTCTACAAGGAACCGTGGAGCCAAACATTTTTTTGAAGGGATGTGCTACCATGCTAAAATGAATGACTGCTGAAATGCGCTGTTTGAATGAACAATCATCCTTATTTTCTCTTTTTAAAAATGGAGACACGACTGTCCGCTTTCAGCTGACATGTTCGCCTGATTACCATACTGTTCACTGAGCCTGGACATTGGCTTACAAGCACGCAGGAATAGTATTCATATGTTCATTTTATTTTACTGCACTGCTCACTAAATATACTGAGGTAGCAACTTTGAATGAATGACAATATTTTTTTTACAATCCTCAATCAATCAATCAGTTTATTTTTATAAAGTGCTTTTCACATGTTTCCATATCACAAAGACGCTTTACAATAAAGGGCAATACAATGTTTCCCAGGCCTGACCCCCAAAAGCATCCCAGTGGCAACAGTGGCAAGGAAAAACTCCTTAGGCTGGCTGGAAGAAACCTTGAGAGGAACCCGGCTTAATGGGGGTGCCCATCCTCCGTTGGCCAGCACTAGGAGCTGAATAAAGAATCTAATGTCCATAGTGTGCCCTGCAGGAGAGAAGTTGAGGGAAAATCCAGAACATTGTGATATCCGGAGGAGAGGGGTGGGGGCCCAGATGGCTGGAGTCCAGTCTTATGGATCTATTAGTTGCTGTGGTGGGAGTTGATGCAGTCCTGCAGGATGCCTCAAATTATAACTTGAAAGAGAGAGATAGAACATTGTTAATGCTTAGCTGCGGATTCAGTATGAACTCAAGTTAAGTAATCAATCCTGTCAACAGGGGTTCATCATAGATATTATGAAAAAAAACAGAACACCAGAAGTCTTGAACGTACTATTACTGCACTTAAGCTGTTAAAAGTTGAATTGAGTGATGTTTTTTCCTGACTTTTATTATCTCTTTTCCCCTGGCAGAACAAGATCCAAGGTATGGTCTTTGACTTTGTGACACAGCAGGTCTTCGACATCTCCATCATGATTCTGATCTGCCTCAACATGGTCACCATGATGGTGGAAACTGACGATCAGACGGAAGAGATGGAGGGTATCCTCTACTGGGTCAACTTCATCTTCATCGTGGCCTTCACCACAGAGTTTGTGCTCAAGCTCTTTGCTCTGCGGCACTATTACTTCACCATCGGCTGGAACATCTTTGATGTGGTTGTGGTCATTCTTTCCATCGTTGGTGAGTCACAAGATAGACGAGGTTCAGCACAGGAAAAGAGTTTGAATGCATCTATTTTCCCGTGCCGGTTATGTTCTCAGCTCATTTTAATGCATCTGACATAAAGTGCCCAAAAGAACCGTGACAATGAATTTCCTTTGCAAATTATTGCTTGGAGAATGCTTTAAACAACACTCATCAATTTGTGTGTGAATAATGCTGTTGTTTGCTCTCCTTGTTTTCCATAGGTATGTTCCTGGCAGACATCATTGAAAAATACTTTGTGTCACCGACGCTTTTCAGGGTAATTCGTCTGGCCCGAATCGGTCGCATCCTACGTCTGATCAAGGGGGCCAAGGGGATCCGGACTTTACTGTTCGCGCTGATGATGTCACTTCCGGCCCTCTTCAACATTGGCCTGCTGCTCTTCCTGGTCATGTTCATCTTCTCCATATTCGGCATGTCCAATTTCCCCTACGTCAAGCGGGAGGCAGGGATTGACGACATGTACAACTTTGAGACGTTTGGAAACAGCATGATCTGCCTTTTCATGATCACAACCTCTGCTGGCTGGGACGGCCTGCTACTGCCTATCCTCAACTCCCCGCCCGATTGCAGCCCAGACAAGGAGAACCCGGGCACCACAGTGAAGGGTGATTGCGGCAACCCTCCCGTGGGCATCTTCTTCTTCGTTATGTACATCATCATTTCCTTCCTTATCGTGGTCAACATGTACATCGCCATCATCCTGGAGAACTTCAGCGTGGCCACGGAGGAGAGCGCCGACCCGCTAAGCGAAGACGACTTCGAGACCTTCTACGAGATCTGGGAGAAGTTCGACCCGGACGCCTCGCAGTTCATCGCTTACGCCAAGCTGTCGGACTTTGCGGACACCCTGGAGCACCCGCTGCGGGTGCCCAAGCCCAACACCATCGAGCTGATCGCCATGGACATGCCCATGGTGAGCGGGGACCGCATTCACTGCCTGGACATCCTGTTCGCCTTCACCAAACGCGTGCTGGGCGACAGCGGCGAGCTGGACATGCTGCGGCAGCAGATGGAGGAGCGCTTTGTGGCCGCCAACCCCTCCAAGGTGTCGTACGAGCCCATCACCACCACTCTGCGCCGCAAGCAGGAGCATGTGTCTGCGATCATCATCCAGCGAGCCTACCGCTTTCACCTGGCCAGACGGGGCTTCATCTGCAAGCGCCGGCCTGCCATCAACAAGCTGGAGAACGGAGGGACCAATCAGGAGAAAAAAGAGGGCACGCCCTCCACTGCCTCGCTCCCCTCCTATGACAGCGTAACCAAGCCCGACAAGGAGAAGCAAGAGGAGAACGAAGGGAAGGTCAGAAAAGAAAAGGGCAAGAACCAAAAAGACGTCAGGGAATCTAAGTGTTAGAAGAGGACAACAGTGATTGTCCATCAAAGCAAAACAAGACGGAACTCTCAATCAAACCCAACATATGTACAAATTATTTCAAATTAAATGTACAAATTAAATAATAAATTGTTTACAGGAGTTCACAAAAGTATGCAGAGACTGGTTCCTTTGAAGACCGCTTTGAAGACAATTAAACCAAACATAATCAGCTTACTGTGTGACATTGTTGAATAAAGACCAAGGTTTTAAAAATCTAATAAAAAAGAAGAATAATGAAAGAAGAAAAAAGCACCCTGTGCACTTATACTTCTGGGGACCATTTGCTACAGGACAAGAGTCTGTACGCAGGAGAACGAAGGAAAGCGATTACATGGATTTCAGTGCTAAATCAATATCACTTTTGGTTTTCCCCACAGGAAACTGCAACGCTGGAGTTTTCCGAAGCAGTCTGAAGGGTTTCCTGTATCTTTGTCTTTAATAATCAAGGAGAAACGGTAATCAACAAAATCTAAGGAAAAAAATTTACAAAAGGAAGAGGGGGAGAAACCAGAACAATATAAAGGGGGGAACAATATTTTTGTTTGTTTTGCTGAATATACTTGCATCTTTACATTATTGGAGCAGCAAAAAGGGGAAAAAACATTTAGCCCATGTCACTAGTGTTTTCATCTTTGTTATAACTGCATGAAAGACATTTTCTACATGGGCTTTCACACTGATAGGGAAAGGGGTATAACTAGGGTTTTGAAGGGGACTTTGCACAGATCGAGTTCCCAATGAATACATAAACAATTGTGCTCGTTCAATGCATAGAAATGACTTGCATGATGGCATGTTTTGATCAGGAATCATGCATGAATAATCATAGTCCACAAGACACTTATACTCAGACTACAACAGTGGCCTGACCATAGGTTTGACGATGTCCACTGAAAAGTACAAAAAAGAAAAAAAATGAAAAAAGAAAAATAGAAAAAAATAGTTCGTATGTTACACAACATTGGGGGAAATGACCTAATATAAATCCTGTCCTTCACGAACGGTGCTGTCCTGACTGACAGATCCTCCAGTGAAGCCTCATTCGGATTTGAAGAGGTAACCATTCAGTAGTTGGTGTTTCTGATGTTTGAGTATACTAACATTGTGGCACATTAAAAAAAAAAAAAAAAAAAAAAGACAAACAAAAATAATTTTGCTGCTCTGGATTTTGTGAATGGGGAAAGGGCGGGGAAGGGTTAACATAGGAAATATATGTAGGAAACACCGACTGGGAGCAAGGAACAGTCCGATTGCTGTTAACCAGACCTGAGGCTGACTAACTCCCTTGTGTGTCCTTTCTAGACCTGTTAGTGAATGTGCTTCACCTTGTTGGGAAAGGGGGCTGTTGTGGCTCGGTATTGGGGCTAAGGGCGGGAGATAGTTGTTTCGGAGGGGAAGAGCGGCATAGCAAGATTATTTGTGTTGTTTAAATCTCCCACTGGGCCCAGTACGCAGTCTAGAAGGGACTTCAATGGGAGGATACATTCATGAGAAACAATATCAGCTCATTACTGTATATTGTGTTCTGTATTTCATTTTTTTTGTTTCCCTTCATGTTTGCTTCAGTGATAATTTATTTTCCTTTCGGTTCTCACTAATCGAATAGACCTGCCGGTATCTTAAGGTTACGTGTTATCCTTATTAGGTTGAGAACCTGTAGGCTCTTAAGTGGGATGTCGTTCCACACCTTTTAATTTTTTTTCTGGACGCCTTTCACCCAGACGCGTACCGCGATTGGCTGTTGGGCGGGGAGAGAATGCCTGAGCCAATGGCATTCGACGGTGCAGTACTCAGAGGGATTCCGTGGGGAGGATGGCGACGAAGAGGGTGGTTTTCGGTTTGGTACGCAGACGTGAAATGCGTTGCGTGTAGACACCCACCGTAGCATAATCAATATAGTGATTTTGCCCAAAGTGATTAGCTGGAACAACTGACGCTGTGGTGTTGTTGAAGGCCAAACGCCACCCCCCTCCCCCTTACAAACCTGAAAGGAGCTTCGGCGGTTTTGGCCAAAACCAAAAGTGAGATGGGCAGATTTTCTTATTGAGTCAATTGAAGTAGTGAATTTCAGCAGTTAAGCAATACAGCAAGAGGTTTGAATAGAATCAAGTCAGTGGAAATGCTCCCTTCTGGAGACTCGCCAATTATAGTCTCTCTAGGTGGAGTTAAAGGGGGGAAGCCGACCTGGTCAGGAAGTATGACCGTGCTGTCAGAACCCAGGTCTCGACAGAGGTGCGCCGAGGCTGGACAAAGCGTATTGCTTGGGCCGCCATGTTTCCTCTAGGGAGAACAATGCCCAAGGAATCCCAAAATGACAAACCCAAACCTGGATCCAGGATGCACCAATCCAGAGCTTCTGGGTTTAGTTTGTTCTGTGTCTGTGGCCCACCCCTGACCACTCCCCTTTGGAGTCATTTGGTCCAATTACTACATAAAGCTGCCAAATCCTCATGGGTGGTGTGGACTTAAACTAAACCATACAAAACAAAAGAACGAAAAAGGACCTCCCAGTGAAAATCATACAAGCAAGTAATGCCATCCAATTATGTTCTGTGCCCATTTTGGATGTGTTGTATAAACACACACAAAGATGAATACAAAAAAATGTACAAAACGGGCGATGATGTAAATGGCACAAAATGCAGAAAAGATGAGGATTAACTTTTTTGACAGAAACTATAAATAATGTAATATATTATTTTATTTTATCGGCATGCAGTGTTGTTGTTTTTTTGTAAATACAGAATTTTAAATTAACTGCTATTAATCTAATAATAAATAATAACAATACTATAGAATGGCTTCCAGCTGATGCCCTGTCACATTTGTTACTTTTTTCGATTTTTGAGACACTTTTCACATTATCGAGGGGAATTGAATTAAATAATATATACTACAAGAAAAGAATACATATATATGATAAGTTTATAAATAAACACTGTCTGTCACTTTCGCGTTCCTTCTGAAGTTTTATGGAAGAACTGAACCAATGTCAGCATTTGTTCACATTTGTTTTATTTTATAGTGCAACACATTCAGTGGATTACCAAAACTCTGGCTGGCCCAGGATCTCTGTTTCGGGGGACAGGCTGAGCTGAGCTGCCTGCTTTGGTTCAGGAACCTGTGATGACGAGCGGATGGTGCTTCCAGGGGGCCTTTTTTTAAAAAACATTTGTGAAATTTCGTTACTATACCCTTTTGTCTACCAAAAGATCTGCAGAAAATGACGAGAGTGCACCAGGGTTCCTGCACCCTCAGTCACATTAGCGTGGCTACTGTGTGCTCTTCCTGTTTGCCAGGGGTCCCAGAACCGATCGCAAAACGGCGCCCGTTGGCATGTAAAACTACGTGGGGGTGTGTTGTGTTTTCCCAAGTTGCGCTTTTCTACAACCTTTTTCATTCACATGCAAAGTTTTTGTTTATTTGTTTACCATCTGTTTTTGTTTTAACGGCACGTGCCTTTTTTGGCTTATTTTTAAATATTTAAAAAGACAGCAGCAGGCAAACATATCTGAATCACGGGAAATAGGAATCAGGTACCTGAACGTGTCCCAGACGTTGGGAATACTGCCTATGAAACGACCAAACAAATTCAATATCACCGATGTTGCGTTCAAAAAATTCAAGGTTACAAAAAAGGCAAATGCAGTGTTCTGTTTTTGCACTCCGTGTACCTTCCACCTTTGTGAAAAAGCAGCTTGCCTCTTCAGTCTTCCATTTTTCAGTTCTGTTCACAACAGACAGCTGTTTCTTCCTTTTGTATCAGTAGGAAGTTAATGCTTTGGCTTGTTTTTGGCGCCATTTGTTTTGGTTTCTTTTGCCAACAGAGCGTAAGGGGTGCTTTAAAAATGGTTTTCATTTTCTACCATGATACATGAGGCGATAAGAGGGTGTGTTGCACAACTACTTGGACCTATCAAAGATTGTCTTCATTTGAGCACGAACCTTTTCTGTTAAGAATAAAGCAGCCCTTCAGATACGTGTTGCGTTCAGGTTCATTCGGGGTTTGAGGGATAAATGCGATTCAGGTGGAGGAATGGGGACCAACCGTTTTTCCCTGTGTTTTTTTTTTTGTTTTTTTTTTGTATTGTGTTGTTTTTTGTGGACATCACAACCATGAATGGTTCTGAACTTAAACACTGACCACCCCGTCGGACAGCTGTCGCTCACTGCCACATTTGGACTGCTACTGTAGTTTAAGGTTTTTTAATTATTATTATTTTTTTGTCTAAATTGTTTATCTCTATGTTCTCCGAAAGGAAGTCAAAAGTGTGTTTTTATTATGTAACTTGCAATATTTATATACGGTATGTCTGCAACTCAAACGTGTGGCAACATTGAGGCTATACTAACAGACCCTTTGAGATCTCCTCAATTCAGTATGGCTCTCCATAGAGTAAGTAATGTACAACTGTGAGCTAGAACTGCCGTATAATTTCATATGTGTGTACTTGAACGAGGGTGCTAGAGGCGGGTTCCAAGGAAAGATAGCGAGCGCAGGGCTAATATGTGGGCTAAGTAAGGGCCGGGTGAGGTAAGGTGTGATTAGATTAACTGCCAGCTGTTGTCAGTGACTGAATTCAACCGTGGTTACCGTGTATATGCACGTTTGTGTATGTACTCAGTGCCTCCGTGTTATTCAGTTGGAATAACATAGATGTAATTGTCCTTTAAGGTGGAACCCAGGTGCAGCTGTGAGGATGATAATGGAGTATTGATTATAACCATTAGTAAAAGCAAGAGACTGTGAGTGGCAGAAGTTAAAATCAGTTTACAAGCCAACACAGCAATGCCACGGGTTTGGTCTCCTCACAACTTAGTGGAGTGTCGCAAGATGTAATCGTTCCGTCTCGATTTAGGACAACGGACAGTCTGGGAAGTTTTATTACGCCAAGTGTACTACGCAGGATCGTAGACGGCTCTGATGTTTAATCTGATCGCTGTTCAGTCAGCTAAAGCCATATTGAATTCAGGGGATGCCAAACGCACGTGTACACACACATAGACACACACACACCTGCATTCATACAGCAACGTTGAGGACAAAAGACCTTCTCCTGGCTAATGGTAAATGGAGACATTTGTCACAGGCTTCTTGGAGTGTAGGTGTGCATTCACAGGAGCGGCTGCATCCTTTATTGGTTGGCAGGCATTCTAAAGAGGCCATTTGCAATGTATTGCTGTCTTTCAAAAAATGTAAACTCCTTACAGAGGGGGAGAGATGCACGAACTCTTACTGCGTGAACTTACGGGGTTTTTTGTTGCCTTCAGGCCTAAGGACATGAATAAAGACCATAACCTCAGTATTGTTTTTTTTTTTGCGGCCAATAACATTCATAGACACGTGTGTATGTGCTTTACTAACTTTTAAATCTTAATTTTGTGTCTATTTTCTAGAAAAAGATCTAGAAACTAGAACTGTTAAACTGCTAAGTCTTTCCTTTCTGTGACTGCGCTGTGTTTTAGTTTGTGTCTTGAGTGTCGAACTGATTGAAGGAAGAGAAGCTCTGTTTCCTGGGTGTAGCGATTTGCATCTGAGCAGAGGTGTGACAATGGCATCTCCTTTTACACACAGAATGAAAGTCCTTTGACTCGGACGTTGCGTTGCGTGTTTATACATGAATAAAAAATATACATTTGAAAGAAATAAAAAGTTGCGGGTTTCTTTTTGCATACACCTCTTTAGAGAGACTTCCAATGTCAGGTAGCATTTTGTATCATGTAAATCATAAGGCACGTCTGCTCTGTGCTGTCAAATGCCACTGTAAGCCAACTTGATAAAGACTGAAAGACACCAGTTGGCAAACCTGAAAATTTATCATCAGCTGGTCCACTTTCACACCTGAACCTGGGCGGATGAGTAATGCAGAACCGAGGCCTGTTTGCATTCTGTACGACTTGAAGTAGGTTTGATCCTCAGATCTCGGGTCACTTAGCAGATGTTTACGTTAAGGATGGAAGTCAAATGACCCAGCATATGATACTATGTACCATTTTGGGTCTCTAAAACTACAACGGCTTATAGAACTTCTGCCATTCAATATATGGGCTCTTTATCTTAGTGCTGGGGAGTAGTATTTGCAGGAGACTATTTGACTCACTAATCAAAAACACAGTAAGTCTTTATAATAATTGTGAGAATTTAATTTCCCAGAAAGCATCAGAACCTTCAGTACTGGAAAGTGAACCATGTCTGGACCTCTATAATATACATAATATGCTTTAAAATATATTATTACTGGATGAAAACTCGTTGGACGTTGGATGTGTGTGGAGAAGAATGTTAACTGTGTGTTAACAATTACAGATAAAGTCAGCTGAACAATGAGTTGTCCTTCCCGTTTTAAGTAAAATATACAATTATAAATGCAGAGGTTTTGGTCCCTACCGTCATCTGACCCCTGAGTTACCGGAGACAGCAAACGGCTCTTTTTTGTTTTGTTCTCTTTTTTTTGGAAGCATTTAAAAATTTTATGGCTGTAGTTTCCAATATTGACCCTTTCATCAGTGGCAATAAAGTCTAATATTCAGGGTTCTTAGTCGTGCAGTTCCTGGACCAATCAGGTTAAAGTCACTTGCTCATGCATACGGCGTCAGCGTTGGCTCTCCAAGGTTATGACCTTGTGACCCTCTGTGTGGGGCAGACAGCTCCTGATGATATTGATGAGTATGTCATTTACAATGCGGTCTGCAGCCAGGTTGGTTTATGGGTGGTTTTCAAAGAGGTCTAAGACTGGCCTTTTAAAAGCCTCACACAGCATTCTCCTCACATTACTGTGCCTTCTACCTACAGAAATACCGCCACCCCTCCCCCCGATCCCAGGATATTGCATGGGTTGTGCCCCTTCCCGTTTTTTGCCCTGTCTTACCTCTGCTGCACTCACAGTTGTGTATGGAAACATGCATTCTTCCCCTCTCTAATGCTGTCTGACCGTTATGTGGAGGTACGGCTAAATCCTCCTCCAGCCTCCTTCTGCTCATCTCGTCTTTGTTTATGGCTGGTGGGAAGCGGTGCCAGTGTGCAGACAAGGGAGAGGAGGGGTGGTGTCGGTAGAGGGAGTGTGTGTGGGGGGGGGAGCACTGCAGTGCAGAGAAATGAATGCAGCACTGTAAGCTGAGTCAGCAGCTCCTCCCAGCCCGACCTGATGCCTGCAGAGGGAGAGTGACTGAGACCGGACCGGACCAGACCTGGAACTGGAGGTGCCCTGTAAAAACCTCATGAATACAAAACAGAATACCTTCCTTCTTTTATTCATCTTGTCTTTTTCTTTAAAATGATCGTTATTTTCGGGTTGTGGTGGTCGTGTGCGGTGGCAGGATTGGTCGGTGGAGGGAACGACTGGTGTGTGCTGGTCTCTCGGGACACGGCGTAAGGTGGGGTGCTGGGCTGAACTGAGATTTAAGGCTCGTGGGTCATCATGTGACCATGAAAGCAATGGTTCAACCCAGTTCAGTGTTTGACGGGGGGAGTGGGGCGGTGTGGAGTCTTCTATAAACCTGTACATCACTTATTTTGAAACGCTATCAATGTACACATAGGATGTTCTGTTGCTTTACAATGTTAAAAGTATAATACAGTATTCAAGTGGGAGAAAACGTTTTATAAAATTAGATGAAATGCTAATTTTCTTATAGGACTGGCTGGATAGCCCAAGTCTGCTAAGTGACTGGTAACCGGTTCATGGATCGTAATCGTTTGGTTACATCGAAGTGAGCAAGATAAATGTAATCAGATTCTGCTAAAATGACCTTTAGTCTGGTTTATGGATTTAACCTGGGTAAAATAATGTATTCTAAAGCAGATATGGGATTTCTGACCTTAATAGGACTTAATATGAACACTGTGCACTGGTTCTCGAGACCTTTACTCTGGAAACCCAGTTATGTGTGAATCGTGTCAGCTACTGTCAAGGCGTCCCATGTTTTGTACACTCTCAGCGATATATTACAAGGCTACTATCTACAAGGTAGATAGCAAAGCCTGTCTGTAAATTTGGCCATACAATATCTTACATTTTCTTCCAAGCCTTTTCCCCTAGGTAGACAATGTAAAACTAGTTCTCAACTGGCTGCATGGGTAAAATGGAGGTTCAATTGTTTTGATTCAACATGAAGCCAGTAACCAACATTTTAATATTGCATAGAATTTTAGGAGCCCAGATGGTTTTTCTTTACTATACAGACAACTGGTTTTACATTGTCTACCGGGGGAACAAACATATTTGCTATCTACTTTTGAGATGGTAGCCTTGTAACTTATGGCTGAGTGTGTACAAAACATTTTACACCTACAGTATTAAACTTTCAGCACCGATGTTATTCCTTTACTATACCCTGCTACAGGGAACACTTTCAGCACCGATGTTATTCCTTTACTATACCCTGCTACAGGGAACACTTTCAGCACCGATGTTATTCCTTTACTATACCCTGCTACAGGGAACACTTTCAGCACCGATGTTATTCCTTTA
>JAOVYW010015704.1:6471-36015 GCA_025775045.1 Hiodon tergisus | reverse complement strand
TAGACCTTAGAAGCTGATTACCTTAGACCTTAGAAGCTGATTACCTTAGACCTTAGAAGATGATGACCTTAGACCTTAGAAGCTGATTACCTTAGACCTTAGAAGATGATTACCGTAGACCTTAGAAGATGATTACCGTAGACCTTAGAAGATGATGACCTTAGACCTTAGAAGCTGATTACCGTAGACCTTAGAAGCTGATTACCGTAGTTTCAGGTAACTGCTTCCACCTGTGAGGTGCCAGATAAAAGCATGGGCATGCCCAGAACTGTGATTCTGGAGGGGGTGGAGCTACCAGACAATCTACAGTTGCTGAGAAAAGGCATCTGGTAAGTAAAGCAACTCTTGTATGGGATCATTTAAGCTTGATATTATTGACACAGTATGTTTTCCTAAGGACTTTTAGAGAATGAGAATTTGTATAAGCTTGCTGGAACCCACTGCTTCACTGGAAGACTCCATTCAACCTTGGTCAGTCATGCAAAGAAGGTCAGGAAAGATAGCTGATAGATAGCTGACTCCCCCTGGTGGCCATGACAGTTATCGTGAGTACTTTCAATGAGCAGTAGAAATAACTGAGTTAGACTTGAAGAACATTTTACCTAAAGAAGAAATGTACCATAAAAAAAGAAAAGACTTTGAGTTGTATGTTATAATGTCTTTATATATGTTATTGTCTTATATAGTCTGATTTCAACCATCAAACAATTTTTGTTTGATGGTTATTTTATTGACCCAGTGAAAATTTAATTTGACAAATTATTACTAAAACAATGTCTACATGACCGCATAAATAAAACGTTAAAATTGGAAATGTTTCATGCAGCATTAATACGACGCTCTGACAGACAATATGCACTCTAAGAATAAATAAATAGGTCCATCATTTCAAATAACGTTGTATTTAGACATGTGAAACTGCCAACCAGGCAGATGTATGGCATGAAGTCCTTGAACAAAAGACAACCACAAGCGGTTTGGATTGTTTCCACCATAGAGGACACCATTATATATAAATCTCACCATGTCACATGACCCTCCCCAGCAGCAGCCTTGCAGCTCATGTGACCATTTCACCGTCTCCACACATGCCTCTCAGTCTGTTCTGATATGGAGGTCTTTCTCTGTTAAAGTGATAAACCCACTTCTAAAGACTAATAAAAAATCTTTCCATCCTCTAATCAGGCCACAGCAGCTTGTAAACATGACTTCATCTTAAAGTTTTCACAAAGCTTTACAAAGTTATAAAAGCATGGATACAGTTGCTAAGCCGTATTAACTGTAGCATATTTAAGAGTTACATTATTTTCATTAGTAACATTTTATTTACAATTAAAACATCAATGAAACAATGTTAAGAGAAAAGCACCAAAAGAGCAACAAAAGGAAAAAGCTAAATTAAATTATATTGAACCTAACATTTGTCCAAAATGGTTAGAAATAATGCACACATTGATATTACATTGATTGAAAATGTATTAAAAGTTGTGAAAAGTGTTTGTCAAAGAGACAACAGTACTTGAGAAGATCATGCGTCACGTTTCACCTTCATCTTTTCAATCATTCAATTAACATTCCACTAAACCATGTGCACTCATCCTTTGTTTTCATTCGCCCTGCACTAACATTTCCCTTAATCAGTCACCGGTGTTAGTCATTGTTCATCAGTCATCTGCCCGGCGCTCCCCTATATATACTAGTTATATAGTTATATTCCTATATTTCACCACTTGTTGCTGGATTGTCTGGTGCTTTGCCTTGGCAGTCTTGCGGGACTTCCGGTTTGTCTCGGTCTCATCAGTACCTTAGGGTGTGCTGACACACTGTTTGTGTTACTAAGGGGTTATTTTCATGCTCCCAAATAATAGTTTTTTGTTGTTGTTTTTGGTTGATTGTGATTGTGACGCACTCATTTGTCACAAGATGCAACAAAGACAAGGGATGTTAAATGGCACTTTCAGCATTTTACTGGGGAGCCCCATCAAAAACTCTGTTAAGCCATCTTAACCTCACCATGATCTCACATGATGCATTATTTTATACTAAATGTGTAAACCCTGGGTGTGTTTTTAATGGGCCCTTTTTCCAGTTTACAATGCAGTTTATTGGAGCTACTTTCAACGCAGATTTCAATTACTTCAATTAGCAAAGTTTGTGCTGGCCTAGTCAAAATGAGTCTTAATGTAAAATCACTAATCAGAATTCACATGATTAATCCATAACCCAGTTTTTTCTGAATATATGTAGGATGCATTATATATCAGTTATTACCTATATTAGCTCAGACCTATGTTAGTCCAAAAAAGTAACTTTAAAATACCCGTCGTTTTTGGATATGTCGCTTTAAATCTCCACACAGATTTGAATGGTAAGCAGTTATAACATTCACCATGAACAGCCTAATGTGAAGTAAACAGAACATTTTGCTAGGTGCTCTTTTCCTAAACAAGATTAGTGCAGATACCAAGGACCGATTTGTTCGTATTATTTCAACTTTAACTGCTGAATACCTATTCCCCGGCACAGGCCGCCAGAGCAAGCAGCTGTAATTTCAGGAAAATTGCAGGTTGGCCAACGGAGGACAATTTAGAGAATCCACCTTCTTGGCAAACCTTACACTCTGGAAAAACTGACTTTTACCCTGATGTTTTTCAAACAGGAAACCTGCCTCTCCATATATTTATTTTCTTTAAACATCCACTTTTGACCAAAGTGGCCTGAAACTACATACAGTATATTTTGAAAAGTACATTATCGTACATATGGTTCGTAAGAAATTTATTTGTGTTTTTTAATATAATTTTTGGCCTTTTCCCAAAAATTGAAGATCACTGACTCAAACGGAAGCCAGAGGCATCACTTAACTTTAAGTAGTAAACCCTAACCCTAACCCTAAAATAAGCAAAGTAAAGACACATTTGTCTAAATGTTAATGTCAAAAACAGGTCAATATTTTGTTATATTATTATATATACATTATATATTTCTGTTTCATTTAGCTGGATAAACTTCAAGTCACTTAAAAGCACATCTTGGACTGCAAATGAGGCATTGTGAATAAGTCTCCTGGATCCTGGGTGTAATCTATTGTTTAATCATGCCAAGCACTGTTAAAAGCCTTCTTTAACAATACAGAAAACTGTTTATAAGAAATGTAAAATGTTTAGCAGAGATGTGAAATGTAGTTTTAAGTAACTATGTTTAAATTCACCTAAATAAAGACCTGTTTTAAATACAGGATAAAATTGTCCAAAAAGCAGCAGAGAGGATTGGAAAAAATGTGTGAAACCCAACAAAACTGAGCAAACCTGCTGCTAAGTTAGTTTTAACACATCGTTAGGAGAGGGGAATCTTTACTGTTACTAAACTGAGCATGCATTATTTTTTTTTAAACAGGCTGAAGTGGTTAAAATGACCACTGAAGTTACACATACATTATTATTTTTTAAACAGGCTGAAGTGGTTAAAATGACCACTGAAGTTACACACACAACCTTTGTTCCCTAATTGCCTCATCTTTGGGTTCGGATCACCACGGTGTTGCCTACCGTGCTTTCCCATTTCAGTTAAATGGAGGTTGAAAAAGCCTTGCAGAAAGCACTGCATGCCTGGAAATTATGCCCACGACCAGAGCAAGAGCTCACGTTTATTTAAAGATCTTTCATCTAAAATTGGATCAAGTGGCCAAAAGTGTGGGCGACCCTTTGGAAAACTCACAATTCTGTTTAGCCAGTTAGCCACGTTCGTCTGAATAAACAACGTTTACCATATAAATCAGATTATCCTCGTCTGTATGCTTTGAGACTTTAAAGGCTGGTACTGTAATTTTGAATAAACTAATTGAAATATGAAATGCTGCTATTGGTGTTCCATGTGTTTAAGTACTCAGTGTGCTGTTGAATAGCTGAAGGTGTTTTAATGATCACTCGAAGATGGGGCCCTACTGTTTTTAGAAATGCACACAAGAAATAATGTTCTGGGCAACTTGAACATTTCACAAACCCTGGATGTGAACATAATTTGGGGTTGATGTAACAGGGATTTTAGAGTTAGAGTTGCCTATAAGAGAGAGCTAAAGATAACTAATTTTAGCTGTGATTTGACTGGTATACAGATTTAACATATCTATAAACTCAATGTCCCACTAAGAGCTGCCTTGAGTTTTATGAATGGAAGGGTTGATGGTGGCCCAGCAGACCGAATGCGGTCAATTACAAGGAGCCAAGGACAAATGTCCAAAACTGACTGTCGGAAGCGTGACCATGTTGGGCGTGCTGTTAGTTAAAATAGCAACCCAAAACCCCAAGTGCAGCCCATGTTGAGTTAAAGTTATCTACTAAAGTGAGCATGTCCCTTTGTAAATTGCTGGAAAGCTTAGTGATGATTAGTGCTGAGCTTCGCGTTGTCAAAACTGCTGAAGAAGCTGTGTAATTACTCCTCTCAGGACTGGGATTTGCCTTACGGTCCTTCATTTACCTTTAAGTGACTGAGAAGATTCCATCAAACAATCATTTTGTTGATGGATACTAACGGTTTGTGGCTATATGATTACTGTTTCTATTACTACTATGAACTGAGTAATTCTTCTGCCCAATGAAATTAAATCTTCTTTTTTTTTGGCAGTGCTGATGATTTTTAAATGATTGACAGTATTATAGGTTGATGTGGAATCATCGGCGACACCAACAAACAAAAGATAAACAAATAGCGGGATACAGATAGCGCGAAATGAAAAATGATTGCCAAAGAAAGTGCACAGAATTAAAACTTGAGTCATCTAACATCAGCTCAAGATTCTCCTTGTTCCCAAACAACCGGAGAAAAAGACCAGTGTCTTGGCTCAGTGTCACGTAGGCTACTCTCTCTCTCTGGTGTCCAGGCATGGGTGTAACTATCTGCCAATGCCAGCAAACTGTCAATCCCACTCACTGTGTTCTCCTGTGTACTGGGGAATGTTACGGCTCATGACACAAATGACCCTAATCATTAACAAATTTCATGTAAATATCACAGCACAAACATTACAAATTGTATTGTTAAAATCAGGCTAAAGGGTTGGCCTAATGTTGTATGCAGTGCAGAGAAGGAAATAATCCCAAAGTCCAATCTACCTACCATGCAGTTCATAAAAAGGATGCGATAGAGCAGATTTCAATAATAATAATATTATTCTGCATTTAAGAATGATACAGACTTGAATGAAAACTCTGGCACAGTGGTTAAACGTTGGAGAATTAAGATAGCAAAGTCTATAGTCAGTCTATAGCCAGTTTCATAACCAGCACAGATGCTGAAATAACATACTATTGTGAACATCTGGGATTTTTTCCTAACTGCCAAAAACTCAACCATGACATTTCCAAGAACATAAAACACAACAAAGCTCTCTCGTTCCCTGCTGGTGTCACCTCTCATTGGACTGTATACGCCAAGCCCCTGACTTTCTCCAACCAACCAAGAGGCACAGCACACACGCACGCACGCACGCACGCACACGCTCACACGCACACGCACACGCACATAGACAGTTGTCTGAAGTAGCATAAAACTATTTACTACAATAGATTTTAAGGTCATAACAGTGCATGGTGTTTTATTCAACATATCTCATTAAAGCTTTATGAAGCCCCAGGAAAAGAAGATTATAAAAGACAATGGACAGCCAATTGTGTTGCCTCGGGAGAAACAATGATACAGTCCTTGGTAATACGAGCTACCATTGGCGTAGAAACCCAATAATGAGAAATGCTTGATTGTTATCTGCAGTTACTTTATATAAGTTTTAAATAGACACATTATACAGCTAATGCGTTCCCACAGTTTGGGCTGTTAAATAACCTCATCATTCCAGCCATACTAAAGCAGTTATATTTTAGATTCAGAGTTAAATTTATCCTGGCCTTTCACACCTGGCAATGCATTTTTGTATATTGACCCAATTAACAATATAAACATGTGTTATTACATGCTCACGTATCTAACCCCTCATTCTCCTGACCCTTTCTTTCTGATATCACAACCAATCAGGCGATTCCATGAGGAAGCGCTGGTGGTTCCCATGTATGGAATCCCAGCTGAACAAAGCCACCTTTATGGGTTTTTAAGAACATAAGTGTGGGTAGAGGAAGGATCCCTGTGCTTTATTTAAAGATTATGAGTTATCCTAGATTACATGCTTATGGAAATTGAAGGTTCAGCTGTCTGCGTGGGATTACAGGAGCCATTCCGCAGTAAAACATGTCAAATTGTTAACAAATTCACTGTAAAGCAGAGAGAGTTAATGCTATAGCAAATAACTCATTTTTCTGATTTTCAGGTTAAGTCTAATTTAGCTTTTCTTTCTCTGGCTGCTTGAATCCCCGTTTTATTTATGTATTATTTAGGATTATGTAAATAATTATTTCCCGTTACCTTTCTTTGAGACTGAAAGCAACGCGTTTAGACAGGTCGAGAAGTCAGAGTAGCTGGACGCTATAGCGTTAGCCTCTCTTGATTTGGGGGAGATGTTGCAGAAGAACCTTCACAAAACGATTTTGTGTAGAAGAATGTACAGGCAGGGCAGATAGTGTTTGCTGTGTACAAACCATTTTAACTGTCACTGGCGCTCAGGAAAGAGTTTGTGTTTCTGAAGATAACATTGAAAGTCACAGCAGAGTCTTAAAATAACATGTTTAATAACATTGGAAATGTCTCTTTGTTTTTTCCTTTCACTTTCAGAATAGAAAAAAGAAAACTGCATTTCTGAATAGCCTTGTTGTTTTAAATTCAACATCTTTTTGGAGCATAAAGATGTGTGAAACAGATGAATAGCTGAATAGATGTTGGATGCCATTCAAAGTAAAGTGCGAGACAGGGGATACCACAATATTAAGCTTTCTGTGTACAAAGCCCGTTCTACACATCACAATTTTGACGTGTAAGTCATAAATATTTCTGATGGTGTTTTCCTTACATGTTATTTGATAATAATAAATAAAGATCTATTCTGAAAAAGGGTGTTATTATAAGAAACCACACCCACAGTGCTTGTTTATGATCTCTGGGAAAACAGGGTCTGTCCTCCTTGGTGGCCCCAGAGGGCAGTTAAAAATAAAATCTGAAGAAATGCCCTTTAAATGATGGATTCCTTCAGAACGGGATCCGCAATCAGGCTGGTTGCTATTTGTTTTGTTTTTGGAGGACTGGATATGATTTCAGACATCACCCAACTTGTAATTGCAGCTTAGCCTGAGCTATTTATATTTACTAGGCCTTTTAAAGAGGGCTAATCCTGTATTTGTGCAGCACATCGTGAAA
This sequence comes from Hiodon tergisus, assembly GCA_025775045.1. Classification (NCBI taxonomy): domain Eukaryota; kingdom Metazoa; phylum Chordata; class Actinopteri; order Hiodontiformes; family Hiodontidae; genus Hiodon; species Hiodon tergisus. Next base: position 28,719 of record JAOVYW010015704.1, on the reverse strand, counting down.
TTTGAACATTTCTTCAGTTGTGTTTCTTCATTGTGTGCCGTGCTCATATGGCCACAATGCAGTGGAAATCTCCTGTCTCACTGATAACATACATCATACATCACCCAATTCATTTAATTTACACAGGAAGCAAGCAGAGGCTCTAACAACATTTCAAGCCTGTGGATAAGTATAGTTTAAATGTGATGTAGACGCAGGCTCAAATATGGCTGCCGACAGTATTCCTTAAGTAATGCAATTCAGCTTGTAGACAGCTGTGAAGATTGAACCTTGCATGTATCAACCTCGCCAGGGAGGATACAATCAAAGTTTTATTTTTCTACCACAGACCATTATTTCTGCTGCTGCTGAACTTGCAGTTTGTTAAGATCCCAGAGCTTTGACTGAATGCAATTGCTTCTGTTTAGAAAAACTGATACTTCATGTGAGCCCCATTACATACATGGGGTTTTACAACAAAATCAATTTTCACAACAACAAAATCAATCTTCAAAGCAACAAAATGAATCATCCCAGCAACAAAATTAATATGCACAACAACAAAATTAATCTTCAAAGCAACCATATTAATCGTCCCAGCAACAAAATCAATCTTCGCGCTGATAATTGCAATCGTTACTTGCAATTGCCAAGAAATACCCTTGTATTATTCCTGATGTTGTGTAGGAATTCGGAATATTTCACCCAGCAGTGAGAAGTAGAATTAAAAGACCAAAATTTCCTGTTTATACCGGCAACCAAATTGGGACAGGCCACATACCTACGGTTTGGTTGTTTTTCTGTTTTCTAACCAAGCTTTCTCCAATAATCTAGCAAGAATAGTTATTTTTTATCAATTTTAATCTGAAATTTTATAATTATAAATTACAATGTGATTACAATGGTGCTTTTATTACATCTCTTATGGTTATTACAGTCACATGTTAGCTATCACATCAGGAGCAAAAGGAATGATTCAAATAGATGACTACGGTATTTTAATTTGGTTTTATGATGGTGACTTCTAAACTACCAAGATCACATGATCATCCTGCTGAGAGTGATGGAAATATTAAATATTCAGGTAACTTTCACAAATATTTAATTTAAATAATATGGCAATATATTAGGTCCACGCAAATGTGTTGATAAAATTAAAAGGTGATCGTACCAACATATAAAATGTGATTGTTTATTCAGAACAACAACTTGTTGTTTTTTCATCTGGGGTGAATATTTATTCGGATAAGAAACATTCTTCCGCAATTGTATATAAAAAAAAGAAGAGTAAATTTTTCTGCTTTGTGGTTGGCAGAGTTCTCAAAAATGAAAATAAGATGGAATTATCTGAAGCTACAAACTTGTAAAGTGTTGACTCCACTCCCTTGGACCCAGTAATTTAGCAAAATGGGGTAAAGTCTGGCTCGTCTTGGCAATTTCGTGAACCATAAAACATGAAGAGGATTTGAAAGAATATGTTTTTTGAAATTATTTATGACTTTTTTCTTTGGAGTCTTTGGAAAGAATTCCAGATTTTCAGATGCCAACCCATCTCATTAAACATAACTAGTTGGCAGGATACACTCAGATCCCAGATGGAGGAGAATCCAAAACAATAGTATAAAGTCATTAGGGAAAAACTGATCAACGCGTATGCTAAACATGTAATTAATTTCTTAATCAGTTTCAATTACGCAGTAAATACGCCGGTGGGAGACTGGAACCTTTTGATAACCCTGAGAACTAATTTAACTATTGTTGATTCATTTCGCACATCATATCTCAGATGGGGTCAAATTTTTGTCAAAATGATTTTATTTGCTCACTGACAGCATACTCAACCAACACTTATTGTCAATGATACAGTGATGCAGTATTAAGATTAAAGACCTTGTAAAGCTATAGCAATTTTGAAAATTATAGTTAATGAAGTCTAATTTTAAAATACGATGAGTTGAAACAATCTTGACGTTTTTGGCATGTTTAATTATACCCCTTTTGAAAGAAACCACAGGATCATGTTGAATAAGGAGAGCGGAAAAAGTAACACCCATCGCACTGAAAAAAACACAACCAGACATACAACTAAACCCATTCTGATAAATGTCATAATCATAAGAAATCAGAAATATACATTCAAATCCCCGTTAGATACAAGATGAAGATCTAACTATTTCAACCTTCCCTTTTTTTGAGAACCAATAGAAAATAAATAGGGCGAGTTAGAGATAATATTATGAGAAGAAATCGTTATGAATGCCATTATACATATACATATGTTAAAATGTAGATGTTTTCTTTGTTTAAGATTTATTACTAAGGTTGGGACCAAGTCGAACACACTGCTACACGCTAATCCCAATTAACCAAACTGTGTTTAATAGCATTTTAATTTTATGAGAATAAGAAATAAGATACTTACAGAAAATACTTTAAAATTTACTTTATTTTTAAAATACAATATTAAAAACAATATTACTAGATTTGTTGTCAAAGTTTTGAGTTGTTCCCAGTCTAAGTACAAAATTGAGGTAGGTAAAACATGCCCCCTGGTGTAAAAGTGAAAAACTGCAATTGATTCAGTCCGGTGCCATAACTGAGCAGAGAATACAATTCAGAATTTAGAAAAGCACAAAAGTACAGTAAAGGGCTGTAAACTGTTTGTTCTGAAATTCTGAAAGACTATTAAATGAAAGGCTCCCTATATTCAGCCAAAAAGTCAAGCTGACTAAACACAGCACACGTAGGTCCAATGATCTGGCTCCAGATCTCAGGGTCTAATCATAATTTTAGCAGATAATTATGAAGAGCTAAGAACAGGGCCAAGATGTTCAGAATTTCCTCTGAATCTCTCTATCTTTCTAATAAACTTGTCCGACTGTCTGAAAAGAACAGGTAGTGTGTAGATCTATAAAGATTACTCACCTCACATGATAAAAAGAAAAGAACTACATATCACCTTTATAAAGCTATTCTTCCATTGAAGTACCAACAATGTAGTGATCAGTGTTTGGAGAAAGTAGATATTTCATGTTACTTTCAATTGTGGAAGGTCAAAGGTCAAGTAAAAAATGATAAGTGGACTGAAAATGGAAACTTTTATTATTAATGTAAATTAATAAAATTAGTTTTTTATGAATATAAAATACGTTACGTAATATTCATTTTTCAAAGAAAAATATTTAGTTAAATTGATAATAATTTGTTTCCTAAACGTAGAGAGTATAATTTGTGAGGGTTAACTTTTCATTTTACAGAATAGGTAATGCTTATGCAATGATTTCAGTTTTACTTTAAGTTCTGAATGTCATTTAACAAAAACCTAATCATAGCCATTATACAGCCAAAGGATTTACAGCAGATTAGCCCTTAAGGGAAAAAAATATTAAGTGCTAAAAAAAAAGAAGAAATTAATCATGTTAAAGAATATTATTATTTATTTCAGTTTTCAGTTCTGAAAGAGGCTGTTATTTGTGGCTTTCAGAGACTGGCGAAGAGGTAATCGTGGATCTAAATATTTAAAGCTAACTACCATCCTGGTTTGACATGCCTAGCAGGGGCAGATCTGACTCCTAATTACAGCTTACATCAGGGGAGGGAGCTGTCTGTGTAGTGCAGTAGGTAGTGTGTTTTTTTTTTGGATAGGCAGATATGGTATAAATACCCATGTTCATGCACTGAAGAGCAGCAGCATTAGGATATACAGTGCAAGCAGGAACAGCCTCCCAGCATTAGGATATACAGTGCAAGCAGGAACAGCCTGCCAGACTTTGATCTTCCAGGAGCTGAAGCATGTGGGTACGTATGTCCTCAGATAACGCTCCGCTCTTCAGCATTGCTTCTGAGAGGACGTCAGCAGCGGGGTGGTTTGCAGCACTGTCCCGGCGAGCCGTCTGGTGGCGGTCCGCTGAACTCGATCGGTTTTCTGTGCTTTTGATGGTGGGGTACAGGGGAGCTCAACGGCAATAATAATCCTGACAAGGGAGAGCCACAGTGGCCTTCACTAGCTTAGTTTTAAATCAAATCTAATATTGCTGCTTTGTGTCTTCAAATTATTGTAATATCTAATGTGTGCTTTATATATTCCTTTTAAAGCATTACATATACATATATATTTATATATTTTTTACATTTATATTCATATAATGCTTTAAAAGATATACACTTTATGAAGATATGGAGAGTGATTTTGAAGAAGCAGAACAGCAGTAACATAACATTTCCTCTTTCAGATTTAGCTTTTCAGGATGGAATCACGAGTAACAAGCGTTCTTCTGCTCCTCCTTGGCTTTACTTTGGTGCAAGGAGAAAGATATTATGTCAAGAAAGCTGCCAAAGGTCCCCAGTACCAGCCGTATTCTGTCAAAGGCCACGGTGAGTGCACATATTTTACAATTTTCTGCTGTTGCTGGAGGGATTTCTTCTGTGCACACAGTAGGAGGTTGAAAAAAACGTACAAATGGTTTAAAAAAAGTTATCCCCTGGCTGGAAGTTTCTGAGTTGCTGTGGGTGAACTGTAGATGACTAGTGAGACAGCAAACCAGTTTGAAACTTGTTGCAGTGCTCTCTTTAAGATCATTGGCTTAGAGGTTCATCCAATGGGATTAAACCTTCTGTCTGAGGACTTGTATGTATTTCATACATATTTTTTCACATTTTGTTCACTATATATATATTGTTATGTTCTATATGAAACACTGAAGTACTTTTTTCAGTTATCTCCAATAGCTTTATAGTTTTGTTGGGTGTGCCCAAAATGCGGTAACATCTGTTTTGGTTTGTCATGCCCCTCTATATTGAGAAATACCGAACAAAACCCAGTTTACAGAACCCATAAACTGCATAAAGGCATCACATCAAAACCATGGTTTTCTAATTTCATCTTACTGCTCTACAAATATCCTTTTATCTCTTTCATCAAATCATTCTGTGGCATTCTCAGTGTGAACCAAGTTTGTACAGCTGATACTTGGACAAATTGGTAATTGAACAATCATGGTGATCGATTTAAATCTGAGAACTCAAATTGTATTTAAGGAACTCTGAAGTTCTTCTTGAATTGAAATGCAAGGCTTGCCTTCTCCCATGTGTTTCATTAATAAACCAGAATGAGTGAATACCGCAGGAAGAGATAAAAAAAAAAGAAAATGAGTGTTATTTGAATGCAGAGTGCTTTTCTCTTGCTGAATGCCTTTTTGTGATTTACGGCAACACCATTGCTTCTGCGTTTGGCTTTCGGTGTAGCAAAAAAGACGAAATAGTCCTTGTTTGTACTGAAAAAAATGTGTTTGTGGTGCTGTGACCAATAGCCTTGCGCACAATACGATTTATTAGCATTACCTATTATTTGACAAAGCAAAGCAGTAACTAATGAACGAACATTGCATTGCTAAACCATAATCACAAAAGTACAGCCACACTATAAACACTTTTTAGTACATGCTACAAATGGACGCTTAAGCCAGGATCTATAGCAAGCACGTCTCTACAGGTAGCATACATGCGCCTTGCTAATGGAGGTTGACATGGGCTTAGGTTTGTGGGGGGCGGGGACTTGCACCCAATAATGTGAAGACGCAGGTCATGGATGGGTGCAACTTACACCGAAGGATTTTTAAATATCCTTCGATATTTTATTTTAAATAACAAAGCATAATATTTATCAATATAATCAAAGACGTGGCTAGCAGGGTACCTTCCAGTAGAATTATTAGCCCATTAAGTGGCAAAAATTAATATTTTTATAATAATACTATAATTTTATAAAAATTTTATACTTTCTTTTATATGATATATTAAATTATATTAATAATTACATCTTTATATTCTTTCATATACCGGGTTACCATGTTAAAACCACCATATTTAGTCAAAGCAGCATCTTCTTCAATGCAACATTTTTCCCTTTTTGATTCTCTTTGTCTCTGAAAATTACAAAATTACATTAACCCAAAATAGTTTACTAATACAGTGGTATTAATTAAGCTTGTATTTAACCCCCTGAGATGAAAGAATGCTTCGGAGTTGATGATATTGGCTATAACGGTCACACATGTTTATTTTTTGTGTGCAGTAGTGCAGGTGGCTGGAGAGCCAGGTGCCCCAGGTGAGCCGGGTGAACCTGGACCCCCAGGCCCCGCTGGTCCTCCGGGCGAAAATGGTGTCGGAGTTCCAGGACCAGAGGGTCCACCTGGTCCACCAGGACCAACTGGGTACTCTGCACCTGGAAAGCCAGGTTCTCCAGGTGGACCTGGGAAACCAGGTGACAGGGGAGCACCTGGTCCAAAGGGAGAGATGGGTGCAACTGGATCTCAAGGCCCAAGAGGGATGCCTGGCCCGGCTGGGAGCCCAGGACCTGCTGGGCTCTCTTCCCCTGGAAAACCCGGAGCACCCGGATTTCCCGGAGAGATGGGGCCCAGAGGCGAGCCTGGCCTGAAGGGACACCCTGGCGGTCCTGGTCTGCAGGGCCCTAAGGGGGAAAGGGGATATGGCATTCCTGGTGCCACCGGTGAGAAAGGTCCGATGGGACCGATGGGTCCTGCTGGGCAGCCTGGGCAGCCTGGTGTCGGAAAGCCAGGCAGAGCAGGATACCCAGGGGAGCCCGGCAAGTCAGGTTCACCAGGTCAAGATGGGGCTCCTGGACCAATGGGATTGCCCGGATCTAAAGGCCAACCTGGGGCTCCAGGGGTTGGAATGCCAGGAAAGCCCGGTGAGAATGGCGCTCCCGGTATGCCTGGGTCAGTTGGACCCAAAGGTAACCAGGGTCCTGCCGGAGTTGCAGGCGAACCCGGTATTCCAGGTTATGGAAAATCAGGTACTCCTGGACAAAAGGGGGAAAGAGGGGTCTCTGGTAGTCCAGGCACTACTGGTCAAAAAGGAGAACCGGGGCAAATGGGGCATACTGGGTATACAGGTGCTACTGGGCCTTCAGGACCTGCTGGTCCTCAGGGTGCAAGAGGGTTCCAGGGAGAGACGGGACAGCCCGGACCTAAAGGGGACACAGGAGCAGTGGGATCACAAGGACCAAAGGGATTTAAAGGTGATCAAGGGGCACCAGGTTTTGATGGAAAGTCAGGGTACCCAGGGGCAACAGGCCCAGTAGGTCCAAGGGGAGCTACCGGTGCTCCAGGTGCTAAAGGGGAGACAGGCCCAGCAGGTGCTTCTGGTACTCCAGGTTCTCCTGGACCTGTTGGTCCAAAGGGCTATCCAGGACGGGATGGAGAACCAGGCAAAAGGGGAGATGATGGCACTCCAGGACCAAGAGGATCACCCGGGCCTGCGGGTCCCTCAGGTGCACCCGGCATTAAAGGCCACCCAGGTCTTCCTGGGCTTCCTGGCCCTAGTGGAGTAGTGGCAAAAGGAGTTCCTGGCCCTCAGGGTCCCCCCGGACTTCCTGGAGCCAGCGGACAGGATGGTATACCAGGACCGGCAGGACCACCAGGCCCACCAGGTCCTCCTGGTGAGGTTATTTTTGAGAAAAGCATGAAACCAGGTGAACTTATGGTGCCCACTGGTCTGGTAAAGATCCCTATGTCTGCATTCACAGCTGTCTTAAATGAGCCTTATCCTCCACCCAGACAGCCCATTCAGTTTAATGTCATTGTGCACAATCCAGAGGGGCACTATGATCCCAATACTGGAATATTCACTTGTCAGATCCCAGGAATCTATTACTTCAGCTATAACATGCATGTGAACGGGGCAAACGCTCTGGTGGCACTATACAGAAATGAAGAGCCAGTTATCTACACTTACGATGAGTACAACAAAGGTTTTGTTGACCAGATGTCTGGCAGTGCAGTCCTTCAGCTGAATGAGCAAGACACGGTCTATATGCAAATGCCAAATGATAACAGCAATGGCATCTTTGCTGATAAAGATGTCCACTGCTCCTTCTCTGGGTTCCTGATCGCTTCTACGTGATATGGAATCACTAAACCAGAGAACAGCTTCTAAGTCCAGAAGTCATTTCTGCTAGAGCAACATCCATGTTCTACTGCTCTGCAACCAAAAGGCAGAAATGGAAGCATGTTAACTTGAATATACAAGCAGTGGGTGTCTGTAAGAAGGAAATTATTTTATATTACAGTTTATCAGGGATAGGCTGCAGTTTACAAAGGATGAAAGGTCATGAGTTTTCTTTTGTGAGTGGAAAAAGCAAGTCAAATTGATGAAACTTTTCTTTTCTGGTTTCCTAGTGATTACTTTTTCCACCTCTTTTTGTACTGTTTACTGGAGATGTTTTTTTTCTCTCAAATCAGTGTTACTAGTAATGTAACCAATAACCAAGGATAAAAAGAAGAACGTGATTTTTCTGCATTGCAATATTGTATTTGGCTTTGGGAAATTCATTCAATTCAAGAATGCACGATTGCCAGAAAAAGAAAATACAAATTTAAAACTGTATGTCACTGTTATATCCCTTGAAATGTAGTATACAACATTTTGATCCAAATAAAGATGTGATTCCCAAAGTTTTTCTTGTGTTTTCTTATTTGTAAGAAAATATATTTTAATCATTTAATAATCCATAGTTACTATTTGGTAACAGACAATTATTTTGAATATATTATTCAATGTAAGTTCTAAAATGGTTTACTGCAGTAAAAACTGTTTAATTTTTAATGAGCCAGATATTTTCAGTGGATAAATTTAAACATGTTTAACACGGAACTGTATCATTTCTCTTAACAGGGGACATACATTACCCGGCAGGATCAAAATAATTCCAGAATTGCTCAGACTCAAAACATTTTTGGGGCTAATTTATACGCCATTTCACTCAATTGAGTACCATATCACATATGGGCCAAGCCTCAAAATAATTCTCATAGTGGAATATTTAAACAGGGTTAGTATAGGAATGGCTTTAATCCCGGGCTCTTATGCACTGTATGCAGATGATCCTCAGTAAATCTGAGTAAGAGGTCTGCAAGGTACAGCTTATGGTTGGGGTACAGCTTATATTTAGCCTGGTATTCTACGGTTTACCTTAATTCAGCTGCATTGTGTTACCTTTGCGGTGAAGTGTTGATAGCGGTGATTACCAATCGGGTGGATTACCAGCCAATCGGGTGGATTACCAGCATCAGTGTGTCACTGGAGACCGTGTCCTGTCTGTGGTTCAGTTTTCTGATTTGTCCGACTTCGCAGCCAGACAGCACGTTAAAAATCTTTAAAACCTCTTAAACTGCAGGGAGGGTGTTGTGTTGTATTTATAGGTTCTGGACAGGGGGAACCCGCAGACACAGCAGGCCACAGGAAGGTAAAGTGGCCTCCAGTCTGTGGTTGTGGCCACCAAGGGGCACCGCTCACCGAGAAATGTACGGGTTGGGTGGTGGACTGACTCTAAGAATGGATCTGACAGGATGTAGTGTCCACAGACTGCACACAAACACACCCAATGTGTGGTGATCTGCTTTAACAGTTAAGGGATAAACAGGGAGCAGAGATTATAACAGTTCCCCGTCTGTGAAAGAAAATGGAAAAGACCAACAGCTGTTTTTCATTTTAAAATACCCTTACTCATGGAAGGCTGGCAGAGTTTACACTGCACACACACTTGTTTCTATCTGCATGTCAATCAGTCATTTGAAGCTTGCTCGAGTAGAGTACATACACAAAAGCTTGATGAATTTTTTAAGTAGATAAAGTGTCGATACGGGTATAGGAATATAAATATATAAAATCACTAGTGATGCTGCAGTTCTAAGATAAAGACCGCTCTGCATGGCGTATCAACATTAAACTCACACAGATCCATTGGAGAATCTGGAGTCACGTCAAGCTCAGGACACGTAAGAAAGCTCTGCTTTGCATGAACGTTACATTAAACCCTTAAGCATTTGAATGTCCATAGCATGTTCGTGATGCTAGAGTCAATTCCTGAGTATGGTAGAAAATTGGTTTAAGACAATAAATCAGTTAATTTGCAGTCCAGGTTTCAAAGATGACTGCAGAGAGCTCATTAACTGAATCTTGGTCTGTGATACTTCCCCCGTTAACCTCGTAGGATTGCATTGTGGATCCGAAAGGTAGTTCTCTGGTTTTAATACGAATTGACACCCCTGGCTAAACACTTGTGAAAATGTGCCCTAAAGGTCCCTACAGGTCGTGTGGGGGTATCTGTGCTGTAGTCTCTTTGCTGGGCTAAAGATAACAGTAAGCAACAGCAGCCCAAGACATCCCAAAGATAAGCAAAATAAGGCCACGTTCTTAAGGCTTTTTGGCCAAATGTACCGATCTTTTCTATTTAAGATAGTTCTGCATAAATTAAATGTGACATTTCAGAACATTAAGAGAAGGCACTCATTAACTGCAATGCTGAGGAACGAGGTTCGTCTTATCCGACAGAGCGAGAGGGTGGAATTAATTGACATATTTTAGAAACAAAACAAGTCCTGTAGTCAACAGTAACATTGCTCTTTAGGCACTTTACAGAAATGCTAAACACTAGCTGCGGTTTTAACTCCTGGCACTTGTCTGTTCATCAGCTGCACAGCCAGACTTCTGGTCCCTGGGCCATAATCTCCAAACACAGCTTGGCTTTGTGCTGGCCTTGGTATGCATGGCCTGTGCTCCATATGATAAACCATGCCCACCTGCCATTTTAAGGCTAATGAGAGACTTAAAACATGCAGCTATAGATTTGAGATTATGGAAGAGATCATTACAACAGAAGAAACAGCATGTTTAAGAGAAACCTAACTGAACTACAAATCTGGATGTTAATGTGGTATGTCAATTAAAATGCATAATTTTTTGCATCTTCGTATCCCTGGTTTGTCTATGAGAGAACACATTTATATTAAGATCAATTTTAAAATTACTACACACCAAAAGTAGTAAGTTCCAGGCTCAGAGTAAGTTCTCTAAAATTGTCATTGGTGACTTAATGTCTCTCTTCATTTCATTGTGCATACTTGGAGAACACATTTTCAGTCATACAAACTTTATTAAGGTCAGTTAAAAAAAACAAACTATACAACTTGAATTTCTACAGAATCAAATTGCCCAGTTAACAATGAGTCATTTTCTAGGTGCAAGTTCGACAACAACAACCTAGTGTTGTAAACTACCGCATACTGCACAGACCGTTTAAATGTTACCACTATTCTTTGTACAGTTATCTGTGGCAGAAGCCCACAGGGGCCACTAGCCCAATATACCCCCCCACCCCTCCTTCATTTACACACCATGACATGCCCTTTCATTGGCAGGATTACACGTTGTATAAAAGTACAAAATAGCCACGCGAAAACATTTAATACTGCTGGAACTGGTTTGTTTTTACCCTTCTGCGTCACTTAAACCACCCACCGCTGCCTCTTAAACATGGCACCAACAAAACCCAGAAAAAAGATCAGCTTTAAAATACCCCCGGCCACAGCGATGCCGTCCCGTTCTCCAGTAGCTGGCGTCTCAAACATGAACAGGTTCTCAGATCCATAATTTCTTTCATAAAGCTCCCGTTGTCTCTTCCCCTTCAGTCTGCAGCAGAAGGAGTCTCTGAAACGGGGGCGGCCTCTTGGGTCGACGCTTCGTTCGACAGTTCGCAGTTGGTGGCTGGCTCTTCCACTAGTTGGTTCGCCTGGTCCACGGGTGGGGTTTTGGCCCTCGGCTCCTCCTCTACAGTCTCCTCTAGCTTGCCACCCTGCGAGGAGTCATCGTCCCCGTTTTTGTCCTCCCCGGCTGCAGCAGGAGCAGCAGGTTCTCCTGCAGTCAGCACCTCCTCTGTGGGAACAGCAGCTCCCTCATCCTCAGCTTCCTCCCCACTCTCCTTCGTGGTCTTCTTCAGCGAGAAGCCGCTGAGCTTGAAAGACTTCTTGAAGGAGAAGCGCTTCTTCTTCTTCTTCTTGGAGGATTCTCCACCTTCAGCAGCACCGTCCTCCGTCTTGGCAGATCCATCAGTGGTGGAGGCAGCATCTTTCTTCTCGTCGTCTTCCTCTGCACCCAGCTTCACTGCAGGTTTTGCCTCCTCGTTAGGACCGCCGTCAGACAGGGCGGGGCCGTTGCCTTCAGCCGCCTCTCCGTTTGCCACAGTGCACCCATTCTCCTGCAGGAATAACACGAGTTACCAACGACAGACAAGCATGTGAAATGCATTCTGCATACACCGAAACAGCCAGACCACATTAATTGGATACCCACTATAAAGGGCTACCTGCAGCAGCCTGCATTGTCTTTAAAACCTCAGCATTTACAACAGTGATCTCACCATCAGTAACCAAAACCAGAGCATCTCTCAGCTTTGCACCTGCGCTCATCCCTCACCTGCATCCACCTCGCAAACTAAACGCGCACGTCCACACAATGTACACGTTATACACCAGGTAATTGGAAGTCTCCACTAATAAGGAGCTACCAACGCATTTTTCTACCAGAAATATTTATTAATAATTATGACATGCCCAACAGCATTAAAATTAGCTTTCTAGACCAAGCGAGTGGATTTGTAGGGAGGGAAAATTCCAAGGATGTTTAGTAGAGTCAATTTCACGGGATTTAACAGGAAGTATGGGTTTACTTGGACATAGACTGCATGTGTAGACAAACAGTCAAACTTACAACGCAAACAAAAACCTGACATTTAGTTACATTAACACGTCAGTCTTCTGTAAACAAAATAAATGTTCACTAATTGTGAATAAATAATTAAATATGAGCAAATAAATATTCAGTTTGCTACAGTAAAACCTAAACCCACATTTCCCAAACTAAAGTTTCAGGAAAATATAAAGACCCCTTAGCATGTCCCAGGTTGTTTGTTTTTTAAACGCTAAATATCTTTAAAAAAACCATCATGCCAACACTTAACTGATTCTCAATCATGGTCTTACAGGTTTTAATTCCAGTGGATTACTTAAACGCCTACAGAAATGATCGTCCCAGTGTGGCTTCACAGGGCCAGGATTGAGAACCACTGCCCAAGCCAAGTTGGTTTAAACTGTTAAATACACATTTAAGACAATTACCATGCACACTTTTAAAGTACGAAACTGGAGAGAACTCAAACTTACGTTAATAAATCGATTTCATGAATAATTTAACATAATATGAAGATAATGTCAATATTTTAAGTGTAGTCAACGTGTATCGTCATTTACAGCCATATTATACCCATCAAAAAACTAACTCGCATGTTATGTTTTGTGGAAATTTTTTCTATAAGGCCAATTTACGACTTTCCAATGGGGGCGCCACTGACGTTCTCACGCACAATTAAACTTCTGCGCCAAATTAAAGCATATGGCGGTGAAAATGGATGGCCTTTTTAAAAAAAGATCCCACCGAGCAGCTGCGTCCGTTTTCACTATAAAAATAATGACATAACAGGACGCGTCTCCGCAGATCACACATCGACCCGTTTGTGCGATGTTATCCAACCCAACACAAATTGGTGATTGAAAAATGAAACTTTCAATCAGCAAGAAGGAACAAAGCGACGCTTAGATACACGGAGAACCGTTGTTGCCCCTGGTTATTTTCGAACAATTCGCTTCCACGTGTAAACTTAAGGAAAATGTCACTACAACATCAGCAGTTTGAAATGTACCAATTTGAATGTGCACAAGTGGTTGACCAAACACTGACTCCCATCGTCGTTTAAAGCTACCGTCTTAAACCCATGCTATGGCTCTATCCTAGGTTTAGACAAAAGGCCGGTTGGATACGCATTCTATGAAAAAGCGTTTTCCATTCCATTATACGTGTCGCTTAAAAAGAAACGACAAGACTACTATGCTACTCATCTTTATAAAGCAATTCCTCACATACGATACACAGACTTGTCGTGTGGGAAAGATCCACAGCAACTGATGACTATAAGGTTTCCGCACATCCACTTATAAACAATTATAAAACAACAGAACGTACAACACTTTCACAATCCTTTTTTGTTGTTGTAATTTACCTGTCCGTTCGATTTAGACGGTGATACGGCAACTTCTCCTGATTTTTCAGCGTCTATTTCGCCGTTTGTTGGAGCCTTAGAGAATTGAGCTCCCATGCTTTCGGTCCAACAAAGAAACGCTACCGACTTAATAAAGGAACAAAGACCACAATCGAGTTTCTTAAAACCAAGTTTTGCACGAACACCTCGCTTCGAAAAGGATTTTCTTGAATAAATATATGTCCTATTTCGGCAAACTCTACAAAATCGATGGATTATTAAAACGAAGATTTGTGTTTATGAATCTGATGCCAACTCGGAAAAAAGATTAAATTTGCTGCTGATGCTGGTCCAACGCCCAAATGCGAAGATGAATGGGCTTTCGTACCTATGACGGCATCCGCACACGGATCAAGCCAATCAAGAATCTTGCCTAAAAAGAGGGTGAGTCTCAAACTGGTAAACAATATAATTTAGCCAATTTTACTCCAAACTTAAATATTTGCCCTGGAATCCATTTAAATATGAAGGAATTAGTAATGTCCACATTAGTGGTGATTTTATATTTTATCATAACTTTAGAGAAGAAAATAAACTTCCACGTGACGATATTAAATGCGGTTATTTAGAGTCTTTGGATTGTTAAAGATCACTTAACAGAATTTAGTTTTTATTAAGTAAAATGACTGAATTGACAAATCAAAGATGTGTAGAAAAATCAGAATTAGATTTAAAATAAATATTAAAAAACACAAAAAACTTTGATCAGTATATTTTGGCGGGACAATTAATGTAACAATTTGTAGTCAGAGATGTAATATGTTGTTTCACATAACAAACCAGCTCCAATTGATGGTTTTATTTTAGTGATGGAAAATGATTTCAAAAGGAAAACCAGTTCTTTACAAATGCATGAGAATTTATTGGGCATTCTTTCTCATTGATAAAGCAGTATCTGAACATCATGTGTGTTGAGTCAGTGAGAGACTTCCTGTCAGCCATTTTGTTTTACACAGATTGTAATGCTGTGAAGTGCTAGCTAAATGCTATCCAGTAGCATGCTCCATGTACAAAAAACACATTACATTTAATTAAACACAAATTGCATTCACTTAAATCCTTGCACACAATCAGTGGACAGGCACACATTACAGGACACGTCACGTACAAGTTTACGTACTCCAATCAAAAAGTTAAATAAAGGACATTGTGACACACATCGTGAAAATCTCTCTATTAATCCTTACCACAAGGCCAAGGTCTAGATTACCTGGTCAGCGCCCAATGTTGGGTCAGAATGCACCACCAGTTTAGGCCCAGGTTTTGTCCCTTTGCTACTGACTTACAGACCAGATTTACAACTCCACTGAGTGGTTCACTTTACAGGCTGCTGAACGTGAACCAGCTTTACAAATATAAAGTATTCATTAAACCTGGGAGGGCACAAGACTGATGCTGTTGACCAATCACAGCTCACATTCTTGAATGTTAAACATGTCTGCAAAATTAGCAGAAGGTAATAAAAATAATCCCAATAATACTAACCTAGGCATGCAACTAAAAATAATTAGCCATTTTTCTCTCGCTAACATGAAAGGTTTCCTGTGTTTTGTTTTGTTATGTATTTATATACCCTAGGATAAACTTTTCACTGTAAATGAAGATATAGCATGTCAGTGCCTTCACTGTGGGCCCAGACAAGCTGGAATTGGGCTGAATGAATGAAAACTTGAGCTTCAGTCTTCACAGTGAGAATAATAACATGAGCGTCACTCCACAAAGCTTCAAATTCCCGATCCTCCACAGGAAGGTGTTTCTGTCTCTTTCTTGGGGGACAGAATTATGACAAGTCTAGATGGTGAGTCGTAAACTAAGGTCCAATTACTATTTGTTGATGGGCACAGACATGAATCAAGAAGCTTGTCAGTTACTGGGATAAATGTGTCTGGATTGATGATGATTTGTGTTACATGCTCATGTTTCTGGAACAAACTGTACCTAAACGTACCTTAATTACTGACCGGAGCATGCAGCCCGTTGCTTTTCATTAGTAGGTGAGATGCGGAGTGTGTGCTGATCCACTGCAGATGCCGGCAGCGCCGTCACGGTGCTGGGCTGTTTAATCATCCACCCCACCACAGACGCGCCGCTTCACCTGTTAGCACTCATTTGCAAACTCCCCATTATTTGGCTTTTCCTGTTAGCACTGGCTCCGATCTCCAAGGTAATTATGTTTTATGTGCTTAGAGGCTCTGAGGAGTAAATCTGTCCTGAGAGCCTGAGTGTAATGAAAATGCTCAGATTTTGCACATACCGTCAATAAGCACTTACGACGTTTAGTTTTATGTACGTTCAGTTTTATGTACGATGTATGTACGCTGTGCCAGTTTTCTGGGAGTGTTTCAGGGCCTGGTTTGTAAGTTACACTTAGGCTGTAGTTCTTCATTGTAAACAGCATGCTTTGAAGCCTATTTGGTGCACAGAGGAGAGGCTTGTTGAAGATGGACACTAGTGGCTTGTGATCTCCCCTCTTCCATACAGGTAGTAGTGGAAACGCTAACAAGCAAATACTATGCTCAGGCACTCCTTTTCAATCTGTGCGTAGTTTGGTCTATTTGCTATAATCCACGGTAGGCGAACGCTACCTTCCGGGAGCAAGCCGCAGCCAAGTCAAGTTTGACTCCAGTTACTCTGTATCTCCGTCTCCAGCCTCTCTTCGATGGGACGCACCCCCACGTGCTAAAGAGTATTCAACCTCATCCTGCACAGCTCTGCACAGCTCTGCACAGCTCTGCACAGCTCCGAGTCTGAAGAGAAAAGGCGGCAGAACCAGAACTATCATGGCAGACCCGATCTATAGTTATTTGGTCAAATGAAACTTTTCTCTCTCATGTGATTTGCCATATCTTCTCAGACTCATTAGTGATGGTTCATATTCCCTGTTTGAAATAAAACTAACCATTTGATGGCAATCTGCCATGAACAGGTCTCTCTAAGCTGGTAACGTTAAATGAATTAGTTTGATTAGTGCAATAAGAAACAGAAACTGCTGAGACACCGTCCCTCACTCCAAGGCCAAGGAACTATAGAAGCCACAGGGAAGACCAGTCTGTTCTCCAATAACACAGCCCAAAAACCTTATCCTGAGTCTTAAATGGTTCTGAAGTTGGATAGCTTTTGGCTGGGAGGCTGCCTATTTCAAGTGGAACCAGAGGGGGGGTCGGAGCAATAATCGTGTTATTTGAACAAATACAGAGGTTCTGTCTGGCAAAAAGTGAGAAAATTAACAAACAAGAGGAGGAGAATGGGGTTCTCTAGAGATAGAATGGGCCACCCTAATGACAGCAATACAAGTTCATTTGAGAGGGCTTTGACAAACATAATGCGTTTTGTTGGGAAAATGATTTGAAACAAATCGGTCACTAAATCATAAAGGTTGGGATAATCAGATGCAATTATGTAAATCAGCCATGGGAAAAGGAGATCATTACAATTAATTTATGGTGTACTTTCGACTAGAGCTGTATCAGCGATTCCTCAATAATCTTGTTCTCTGGGCTATTGAAATTTCTGGAGAGTTGTAGCACGCCGATGCTTTGCTCCAAAAACCCTCGGTCTTAATGATGTATTTGTCACTTTAAAACTGGTGCTCTAAAATGACTCTCCTTGGAAAGGCGTAAAGCGTTAACTTTTCAGACCTTTGTTTTTCTAACTTAGATTATCTTAGCTTGGAGAAATAAGACTTCTCAAATGATTAAATAATAATAATAATAATAAGTTATCTGTACACAAACCAAGGGGAAATGATTGCTTAACACAACACGTTAGTATATCTGTTGGCAAACAACATTAATTTATTATTATACACAACATAAATTTTCATAGAGCAGCTGGAATATGTAGACTGCTGATGACACCTTTTCTTTCAATGGTGTCAATTTAGATTAATGTGTCAAGTAACACATTGATACTGCTTGTTTTTATACTTCACTGGAAAACCCTGGTTCTAATTCCTGGTCTGATCAAAACATTGTGTAGACTGGGGATTGATATGGGATGGACTCTTACATTACAGGACACTAAAATTACCCAAAAAGGTTGGGAACCACTGCTCTGTCACACATAGTCAATTAAATTCCCGTAGGTTAATGCTTTGCTCCAATGACCACGGTGTCCCTCTTAAACTACATCCTTCCATTGATTTCCTGCAGGGGTCAGTGATGGGTCTCTGTGCTAAAGGCCAGACAGAACTATTTAATTGGCCCTCTTTTATATATACAAGTGAAAAAACATATAAAAAATAAATATACTGTAAATTGAGTGCAGACTGTTCAACATTAGAAACATGGCAAACATAATTTAAAATTAATATTTGAAGTGAACTTTTTTTGACCTATAATATTACCATGAACAATATAACGATCTCTAACTATGCCCCTCATCCATGCTCCTCTCCCTTCTCCTTCTCTGTCATCTGGTGAAATATCAAGATCCACTCGGCCACTGATCTCTGATTTCTGAATTCCTGGACATTGCACTCAAGGTTTATAAGATTAAAAAGTTTGATGGTTCTCAATCTGAAATCTTCAGAGTTCTAATATTGTGCGACCATCAATAACTCAACCTTAAACTCTCTCTTCTGTAGATTGCAGGGCATTATCTGGTGGTCCTGGCTATCATCATCCATCCACTATCCCTCTCAGATTGACTCTGGTCCCCTCAGTACCCCCCTTTGCAAGATTTCTGCTCCCTGGATTGTTGGTTTGAGAGAAAGGGAGCGTGAAGGAAGATGTTTAGAACTTCAGGGTGTGGAGAAAAAGAGGGGGTTGTGAGGTCAAGCAGATAACTGAACACTGGGAGTCAAGTGAAGGAAGTCTGCTTCTAAAATGTTGATTTAGTTCAAAGATCTTAATGTGAATGTGCAAAAGCTTTGTATTGTGTCACTGAGTAATGAAGGAAGAGCACAAATTCTCCTTTGCAGAAGAGTTTGATGCATCGTCTGAGGAGAAATTAGCTAATGAAAGCCACCTTAACCTCAAACAAGATGGACAACAAATCTCCTCTCTTAGCCTGGGCTCCCTGACCATTCTGACTATCCCTGGCCTGCTTAGTGTGTATCTGACCTTTGATGTGTCCGTAAGCCTAACCCTCTAATTAAAACTGAGAGCCTCTCTTTGCTCTAGTTCTGCAGGGGTGTATCTGAGTGTGTTTGCTTGTGCTTTTGGGTGCATATAAGGGCTCCTTTCAAAGAAGGGTTTGGGTGAATTTTGAATTCTGCCCATTGGAAAGCAAAGTTGGCTGTCTCAATACTGACTTGGTAAAGTACACAGTGTCTGGATCCACTTAGCAACAGTGTCATCCTTCATGCCAAGAGTCAATAATCTGACTCAGGAAAAGCAGTTCCAGAACTTCTGCTATTATCTTTTGTCTTTGAGATTCCTATGACATCAGTTCTTTTGGTCTATTTAACACTTCTATCCACTAGAGGGCACTTTTAGGTTACATATAAATGTTTAGTTTTCATCATCAATGTTTCAATCTACTCATTTATACAGAAGAAGATTTACTGAAGTTAGGAAGACAGCATCATCACGCTCAAGGTGAGAAAGTGTAGGGTAAGTCTTGAGTCTTCTGTAAAAAAAAAGTATGTTTAATTTTAATTAGGGCGAGTTATGCTATCTGCCTGCATGAGACATAATTAATTAATTAATTAATGTTTATATATCTATATATATATGTGTGTGTGTGTGTGTGTGTGTGGAATTACAATGGTTCATATAATTGTGTTCAAACCTGAGTGTCATGTTTGTCCAAAATTATCCAAGTATCCCCTCTTCTGTGATCCCAGTGTACTGCTATTGTTGATGACAGCTGGGAATTCATTCTGTCAATCACAGCGTCTTTATTGTGGTTAACACCTTTTCCTAAAGGAGTTTGGCATTCAGCATATGTACTTTTAGGGCTCATTATGAACTATTGTCCCCTGTAGTGTATTCTCATTTTCAACTCAGAATTGATGGTTGTCAGAGATGTTTACCAGTGAGATTTGGATTGTCGCTCTGATTGTTTCAAAGAGTAAGATAAGGATAAGTAGGATAGGGAACGTGCTCCGTTTAATTTAAACCACAGTGTAAAAAAAAAAAAAAAAAACTGCGTCAGAATTTAAAATAGTCATTCTTTCTTCTTTCATTCCCATGAAACTCTTTGGGTCTCATTATGGCATTCCAATCCAGGTTTAACAAGCTTGCAGTGGAAAGCCAGGCCGCGTGTGAGCACTAACCTAATGTCCTGATTTAACTTTAGAAAAACTGAAAAACTGAACAAAAAGGACCAACCACAAAGCACAGTTCCTGGCCAACTGTGGGAGCGTGTTGGGGAGGCTGGAGAGTGAACTCACAGAGCGTGTCGAGTGTGTTGGGGAGGATGGAGAGTGAACTCACAGAGCGTGTCGAGTGTGTTGGGGAGGCTGGAGAGTGAACTCACAGAGTGTGTTGGGGAGGATGGAGAGTGAACTCACAGAGCGTGTTGGGGAGGATGGAGAGTGAACTCACAGAGTGTGTTGGGGAGTCTGGAGAGTGAACTCACAGAGCGTGTTGGGGAGGCTGGAGAGTGAACTCACAGAGCGTGTTGGGGAGTCTGGAGAGTGAACTCACAGAGCGTGTTGGGGAGGATGGAGAGTGAACTCACAGAGCGTGTTGGGGAGTCTGGAGAGTGAACTCACAGAGCGTGTTGGGGAGGCTGGAGAGTGAACTCACAGAGCGTGTTGGGGAGTCTGGAGAGTGAACTCACAGAGCGTGTTGGGGAGGATGGAGAGTGAACTCACAGAGCGTGTTGGGGAGTCTGGAGAGTGAACTCTTCATGTTGGGGAGGCTGAATATGTGATATATTATGATAACATTATGATAATTACTCCTATGAAACGTCCTGTGAGTCTAATCAATTTGGTATCTAATTGACGGTGTTAAACACCACGGGCTGGCATTACAGCATGTATGTAAACACACCGAAGACTGTGGTAAACACAGTTTGAAATCAATAAAAAATATGTTTGTGTGGGTTGCTGACACAGGCCTTTGTTGTCACACAGTACAGACTAATTACTGTAGTAATGAAACTGAACTGAAAACCCTTAACTAACGCTCACCCTTCTCTTATTCGGATCTCACTCACATAAAAATAACATATTTACATATAAAGTATTTATAGTTATTAATATAAAGCATTTATAATATAAATCATATAGGGTTATTAATCTAAAAAATATATATAGGAGTTATTGCATGCTTGACATTATGTGTATATCATGGGTTTGTCTACTATTCCATAATAGCTTCATTAGGAATACGCAGTACTGTAACAAGGTATTCACACTGGTTTATTAATAAGAGATGAATATGAATACATTTAAATAAGTTATATGGCAATCATTGCCAATGTTTTATGTATTATTTATTTTGCTGTCATAATGGTTTTCTGACAGTTCTGAATGTATTATATCTGCTTTATACACTTAAATCTATACACTAAATCAATCTCTTTTTAAATGTTGTAAATGCAAATAAGCAGGTTCATATCATTCTTTAAGGTTAGCGTCTTTGGAGCCTGCAAGCTCTATTACTGCATGCTGTTGTATTGCATGTTGTCTTTTTGGAAATATCTGCTAGGCGTGTTATTGATGGGTTTCGATATGCCGGAAATATCTGCTAGACGTGTTATTGATGTGTTTCGATATACCTGGAATATCTGCTTTGCATATTATTGGTGGGTTTCGGTATTCCGGAAATTATTCTTGCTTTCCCTTGGGCACAATTTGCTGTTTGGCAATGAGAACAGGCCGGCTCTGGTCCCAACTCTCTCTGATAGAGGACTCCATTCATTTCCCTGAAAGTGTAAAGGGCAATTGGATACTAGCTATGATTAATTTATGTTTGTACTGAAATTTATTTTCTTAAATGCAGCAACCACGCAACTTGCATGTAACTTTTCTGTTCAAAATCAACATGGTGGACAGGTTATTTATAACTCTGGCCTTTAGTTCAGAAATGCACTTGTGTGTGGATCCGATTCTCTGTAATGAGCCACCTCAAAAACACATTGTTCACAGCGGCGAATGACTTCCACTGTGGCTTTTTCCCTCTGCGACTGTGTTTCACTTCCCCGACTTTGTAACTGTGCGACTGTGTTTCACTTCCCCGACTGTGTAACTGTGCGACTGTGTTTCACTTCCCCGACTGTATAACTGTGCGACTGTGTTTCACTTCCCTGACTGTGTAACTGCGTGACCGTTTTTCACTTACCAGCTGTAACTGTGCGACTGTGTTTCACTTCCCTGACTGTGTAACTGCGTGACCGTTTTTCACTTACCAGCTGTAACTGTG
>JAOVYW010015703.1:0-71974 GCA_025775045.1 Hiodon tergisus | reverse complement strand
AGCTTCACTGTATTTACATATTAAAACCATAGGGGGGCTGGGTGTAGGCTGGCGCAGCATAGCCATACCCTGGGTACCCAGGCTGTGGCGGTACAGCAGTTGGACCTGCTGTCAGCATCAGCTGCTGGCCTGTAGGGAGACAGCCACGCACCCACACACACGCGTTAGGATACAAACCTGTCAGATAAAAGTCAGAGTGAAATTAACAGGAAAAAGGGGTGATTTGGAAAATGTCAACATGCTTGCGAAGATTAAACCTAAACATTGCACGATGGCTACTTTGCATGCTTGGTACATGCTACAATTCTCCTTGTATATAGTTCAGCCCACCAGAAGCAGAGCAGGTTAGCTCAGGTGAAGTCTAGTCCTGAAGACAAATATAAATTTGAAACTGGTCGACAGCAGAAACGTACCAAACACAATTGGAGTTGGTTCTGTCACTTCCTCTTCTGTCTTCCTTTGGCTTTCTGAAGCTTCCAGTTTATCCACCTGTAGACAAACGCAGAGTCAGTTTAACCAATCCGTACACAGTAAATCCGTACACAGGCTTTCACTAAGACAGGATAAAAGACGGCAATTGACTAACTGTGCCAGACTCTTATTGCTCCCGACTTTTTAACATACGGTTTTAAAACTTTATTTTAATCTTTTTTTTTTAAACCGAATTGTTTACAATTTCCCATTGCCTTTTAATGAATCATTTTAAAATGGCTCCACATGAAATCCATGTGAAATCACTTAATTCAATTGAGTGAAATCAATTGATTGACAATTGTTAAAAACATTTATTGCTTTACATTCTTAATAACTAAGAATGTTAGCAGCGAGTTGTATTTCTCTCATTTTAAGGACGGAGGAAATGCATAAACTTCCTACAGCTTTGCGTTTGAGTAATCCCATTTACATTAATAGTTTCCACAATACAAAAACAGGCACCCTAGTAACAATGGCCAGTCCAAGGCATGTCACATGCACCTAAGGTTAATGTTTAAATTTTTGATACACCAAAATTAAATTAAAATTAAAAACAGCTTTAACAAGAAAAAAATATCGTAATGATATATAATCCAATCTAATTGAATTCTCTTCAATTCCAACACTTTACTTGATCGTGGTTTGGGGGAAAGGGGATTTTTGTCAATAGTTTAAAAAAATTAAAATAAAAACCTGTTCCCCCATTCTTCAAACAATGTGGACAGTATCTGAACCAAAGACGGTCCACTTTCAAGGTGCTGGGCCAATCACAGGTGGACTCAGAGAGCAATGTACAACTGCCATTATCTACCATCGGATTCTTTAACTCACCCTCGTTACTCCTCTTACCAAAAGGACCATCTGCATTTCTAATAATAAATTACCAAAATAACGCCAAATCAATGTGCCACTTGAATGAAGCCCCAGTGAAGGAGGACTGTTTTAACTGTCAGACGGCCTGGAGCAGACTGCCATGCAGGTCTTGTAAATACTGCACTTGCTATTTATGTGAGCAAGCAATGCCCAAGGAAGTATTCACATTTTATATATACACACATTTTAAAAAGTTTGAATCGGAGGGATTCCAAATACTGTATTTTCCTTTTTCTATTTATATATTTTTTTAAACAACCTTAGCAGTCAATCCATGCCAAGATGCTGTCAAAAAGTGTATGATGACAATACAGGTTGCAATCTGCAGGTTGAGTTCAGACCAAAAATGCAGGGCAACAAACAAAACAAAAACTCTTAAGCATGCTTCTGTTGTACATAGAGTCTTATCCGGCATTCTCGCATTGCAGTTTTATTCCAGGCCAATTAAATAGGCATCACAAGGCAGTTCTCAGGAAAAGTGGACCTCTATGGAGACTAAATAAGTTATCCCACTGTTCACTGGGGGTGAAGCAAAACATGCCGTTTATAAAATTATAATATATAGTGCGGTAGACAACACCATAAACCCCAGTGTTACCAACTTTTTTTATTTTTTTTAAAGCATTCCCCTTTTCACTGTCATTGCTAAATCAGGAAATTTGCAAGCATGTTGCGTTTAGCAATTTTAACGTAAAAATAAATAAGCAAGGTTTCTGATGTATTTCAACAAGTCATCCAAGTTGTATTTTCTTGCTGTTAATATGATTGTTTTATATCATTTATGTCACCTATTCAGCACTGCAGATCTTTACTTCAATAGGGATTAGGATAGGAGTTTTCATCTTTTAGCTTGATCGTGTGAGTTTTAAAGAGAAAAAAGATAATGCAAAATAGTTACGGTAAACAAAAATTATTGCAATGAAAACGTCAGTAGCAAATACAGTTGGATGTAATGTAAGAATGAAAGTATTATATATATATATATAGATTTCACTGACACTGTTTTTTTATGTACAGTTATCTAATTATTTATGTTCAATTTTAACCGCCAATCGCCAATGCTACAAAAGGGAAAAAAATCTAACATTTTAGGATTAACCTACCAAAGTTCCATTTAGAGGGCAGTATTAGTGTCACTTAGGCAAAAATTTTAGATCTTTAAAAAAAAAAAAAAGTTTAGTTTAGATTAATTCCAAAACTTCTTTGTTAAGAGATTTACCATCTGTGGCTTTATCAGGGCTACCAGAATCAGAAGGTCCCCGTCTGGCCTGAAGGTTTTTGCACAGTGGTGCTGAAGTTAGTGTTAGCGTGAGTGCCCTTTGGAGACCGGATTAGCGGGTCAAATCTCGTACAGGAGTTAACCAGGAGCAAGCGGGGGCGAGCGTTAGACGAGTTAGAGGTGGGGGTGTCGGAGTTAGGCGTGTGGCGGGGACTAAAGCTAGGTTCCTACATCAGAAACCTAGGTCTATGTTACAACAGAAATAAGAGGATAAAAAGAAAAAGACAGAGACCGTCACCTTCTCTGCAATCTCATCAACCTGTAAGGAAATTCAGAATTGAAACCTCACATTTTCAGGGCAAAAGGGAGAACTGCAACAGACTCCAGCTTCTGGGTTCAGCACAGAGAGGGCATTTCTAGGCTACTTTCACATCTTGTTCACAAAGGATTTTCAAATCTGAGTTCAAGGGAACATCGTCGCTTTGTTGTAGTATTGTGCTGAAGGCTTCAAGCGACAACAGTACAGAATCCCGATGTGAACCCCTTAGGGCACTTGAAAATGAAACACGCACTACATCTGCCAATTGGCTAATTTGAAATAAAGTTGGGTCTCAACTAGTTATACATTTTGCAAATGTGTATGTTTAAAATCAAGCCTCCTTTCATCTCAGAATAAATCCATTAAAATGAATGATAATTATCCTAGCGTATTAATACCAGTTAGTAATTAACAATGATTAAAAACAGTGGTCATGTGGCTAAATATGAATTCAATGTGGTTTATTGTATTATTCAAGACAAATTTCAGACTTGTAAATTTAAGTTTATATTTAGAACACTATGATTATTGGACTGAGCGAGTTTTAAACACATGAGTAATAACCTACGTTGGTTTGAGTAAAAGATTCAGTAGTTTAAGTTTTTTGCGAGGTTATGTTGTGAAGCCGAGTAGCAAAATGTGAAAGTTGCCACAATGGCCTGCCTTTGTCTAGGCGTCATTCAGCCCCCAGGTGGGCCACAAATTTTCACAGCAGCAACATTATCATGGTATTAAGCAGGTAATGGAGCAAATCCAAGTCTAAAAACAATAGCTAAATCCGCTGTTTATCGCACACAGTGAAATTTCAATAACTCCTCTACAAGCCACCAATACCCAAGAGCTTCCAATACGTACTGGCTGGACGCCAAGTCACCCAAGTGGCTTTCAGACCAAACTGTAACTCAGAATATACAGAAAGTAAAACATCTGCGAAAGACAAATCATTTCAATTAACATGATAGGAGTGATGTGAGATACTTCTCTGAATTTCTGAACCCATCTCTACATGGTAGGTAGGTAGTGTTTAAGTACAAACTAAAACTTAAATTTAACAATGATTGAAACGGTATTTTTCACATAAAATAAAATCTCTATACATTAGTCATTTTGGATATTATCCAATGACTTCAGATGAACAACTATTTCCTGGTATTTACAAGAGGCAATACAGCATATATATTCCTGAAATATATTCCTTGTCGCCTATCAGGTGGACGCGGGGCCGAGGGTGGAACACGGGAGACTTTGTCAGTGAAAAGCTGCCACCAGGCACGACTGACTGCTGCAACAACGTGGGCGTCGGTCTCAGACTCACTTTGGTCAAGTACTCCCTCATGACTTGGATGAAGTAAGGCATAGCGAAGTCCATGATGTCGTGCCTCCAGGCCAGCTCCAGCACCACGTCGGGGTGCAGCAGGTCGTAGGAGGCCAAGAGGCAGGCGGCGAAGCACTCCTTCTTGCCCTCCTCCAGGAACCACTGCAGAAGCTGCTCCGCCAGCTCTGCGTCCTTCGACTCTGCCGCGTACAGCATCGCGTCCTGGGGCACGGACAAGTGTGGGACCGGACACGGTTAGCGCGCGCTTACAGGGAAGAATGCCGCTCTGCTCAACGCCGTTCTTCTGTCATGGACTCATTAAAAAAAGCTTCTTAAGACTAAACGTAAGATTAAAACGCTAAGATGAGAGAGAGAGAGAGAGAGAGACACACCAAGATGGCTAAAAGATAAGAGCGCGTCTTGGCATTCTTGTGAGGAACTGGCCTCGTGTTTGATGGGGGTGGACAGTAAAAGCCTCTGACCTTGTACAAGCGGTCCTTCTTACACAGCTCCACGCTCTGTTTCCAGCGGTTGTTACCCTTGTACAGGTAGGCAGCAATGCGACGGAACTCCATCAGCTCGTGCTTCTCTAGTCTTTGAGCCAGGCTTATGTTATCGAAGTTGTCGTACGCGTCAATGGATGCCCTCAGGCCCTGAGAACGGCAAAGCTCAAATCAACGACGACCTCGGATACAGAAATTTTTTATTGTCTGCAATTTATGGCAAGTTCCCGAAATTGACTCAATCAGAAACAAATTCTGCCATTGTTACTTTCAGTGGATAAAAGCTTGTTTTGTTGACAATTGAAGTGTTATAGGTTGAGGGGGGCAGGGCTTAAATTGCTATGCAACTGTCTAAGAGGAAAGACATTTTGAGGGTTATCTCCAGTACAGGCGTTATTGAGAAGTGGACAAAAACCCACTTGGAAATCCTCCTCCTCCGTCAGTAGGTTGTTTAAGGCTTCATTGACTCCTTTGTTGTTGTGGCTCTGCACTGATCGCAGGTAAGGCTTGACAAGCTGCAGCTGGTTCATCTGGAGAAAGCCAAACAGAACCCATCACTGACAACATCCAGGGATGCAGTACAGAGTGTATGGAAAGATCTATCACAACCTACAGCAAGAAGCAAGCTATTACAGACTTTGTTTTGTAAAATCAGCACAAACATTACCAACTCTAGATGAGGAAAGACGGTTCTCATTCTGAACTTCTGGGAACTTCTTGCTCCTACCTTGGAGAAGAAGGACACTGCTCTGCTGTGATCCAGCCGGGGGGAAAGAACAGTTAGAAGGTCGTTGATCAGGATGGGTTTGTAGTCCAGGTAAAACTGCAGGGCCTTGTAGTATAGCTCCACATTTGCCACCTGTAAAGAGGTACAAAGCACTCCCCACATTGACATACAAATGAATCAATGAAATGCATCAATGAAATGCATAGGTATCGGTGTGGCGGCCCAGTGTGAATAAAAACCTTGTACACAGCCAGCCATCCCAATTCAAATGGAAAAAACATTTAATAAGGAAAACTACACTGGGTAAAACGCATTCCAACCCGTCCTTATTCCATAATTTTAAAATCTGGTGTTGACGCCCAGTGGTTAAAGATTAATGACAGGACCTTGGCAATGATGTCCTTGAACTGTCCTTCCTTCCAGGCATCACTGGGATGGCTCATCATGGTGATTACTGCATTGTCATACTCTTCGTATTTGTCGTAGAGAAAGACTAGCTCCGCCCATAGGTGTGCTTGTTCTGCAGCACGGAGAACCTGGGGGATAAGGGGGGATATTGGGACACTGTAATGAACACTCCACCCAACCAGGTCACTCAATTGTCCCATAAACACTTCATCTGATTCAACTCTTAACTGTGATACATCACATTCTTAATCATATTTAATAGCATTTGTTACCTCGTAGACTGTATTTTGTAGTCATAATACCAATAGAGGCCAACCAAAGACAGACTGGAGAGTTTAACTACGCAATTTCTTTTCCTTCATATTTACGTTATACATTTTGTCGATTTTCCTAACCTTTGGTCGCGAAAAGAGGGGCAAGATGGCCAGAAGGCACAGCCGCGGCGGTCACTGTCCTCAGCACTGACCTTTGGGATGTTGACCCGGGACCAGAAGAGCTCCAGGTGCTCCCTCATCTTCTGGGGCTTGAACTTCGAGTACAGGATGGCCAGCTCAGTGAACATGCCCATGTGAGCACGCTCCAGACCCAGCGCTGCCTCCAGGAGGGCAATAAGCTCCTCAAAGTAACCCCGGTCCTGCCAAACGAGATGCGTCCAAACCATTTACACCGGCGTACAACGCACACTCTTACCATCCCAATTAACTTTTACACCGTCTACATAACTGATGCATCGTTGCCTGCCAGGACAGTGTTTCCACCGCCTTAAGAGATTTCTTCACTGTCACACAGCCTCACAAGTCCCATAAACATGGTCATTAAATGGTTATGTTGCGTCTACAAAAATTTAGCTTCATACTGTCAATATGAAGTACCTGGTAATAGCTTATGAGTTCCTCCAGTTCGTCAGCATGGATGACAATGTGCAGGCCGCAGATCTGGGCTAGCCGGAACTCCGTCCCATCCACGCAGGCGAAACACACCTGATACCGGACAGACGGAGCAGAAACAGTCAGGCGTAACCTGATCCCAGATCTGTTCACCGCTGCCTAACGCGGAGTAGTGCAAGTGCTACAGTTGGAGGAAAGATTAACAAAATGCAGAAATGTCTGCTCAACGGTGGGATGGCGTCACTGGCGTACCTCCTTCCAGGTGCGGGTGCTGTTGGCCTTTCGGGCGCTATCCACGGCAGCCTGGTACTCGCCTAGGTGGACCAAAGTGGAAGCCAGCCGGGCAAAGTTGGACACGTTGTTGTACAGGAGCTTAGCCGCATCGTACATCCCCTCATCGTAACAGCGATCGCCAACCTGCAGGAAGGTGTAAGAGGGCGTTTTAAAGTCTTGCCGTCTGGAGATAGACCAGATGAACATGTAGGCCATGGCTTGTGAACTTTGCAAGCTTCCAGCGTTAGTCCTTACTTGCTGGATGTGAGCGTTGTTGGGCCCGCTCACAAACTCCTCCAGCTCAGAGAGACGGTTCGTCCTGGCCAGGGCGAAGATCAGCTCCGTCTCCACATACGATTCCCGTGCCTTCTTCCGTGCCATCTGCAGAAACTTCACCAGATCTTCCCAATTATCTGAGAACCGGAGACAATGAGTCGAACGGTCAAATGAATCTCCTCGATTACACAGTTGAACGCAGATTGGTTTGACTTGTCTACAGGTAAAACGGGATTACTAGGAAAAGGTCTCAGGTCTCTTGCTTTGGGGTTATTGTCGTCTGCATGTTTATTTCCTTACTGTTTTTGCTAGCTGCGTTGACCACCTCCATGTATGCGGAGGGGTCATCTGCCTTGATGTAGGAGTCGATAGCCTCTTTGACCAGGTCCTTCTGCAACTGTGCCCTGGCCAACTGGCTCCAAACTGCCGGCTCATTGCAGCGCTCAGCAAATTCATAAGCCCGGTCTAAATTCCCAATGTGTTCAATCAAGACCTAAACAATCCAGGAAGAAATGGAAGCAAATACCAGTTCAGACAGTTGATTTTAAATCAGCTATTTTTACAAGCCACTGTTGTCTACAGCAGTTATAAAACGTTAACTGTCGCCCTCTACTGGCAAAACTGCTCACATGTAGATTGCTTTCACAGTACACCAAAGCTTTTTTACAACGCATAGGGTACATTTGGTAAACCGAGCAATAAGCACTCTATATTTTAATATAAGAAGTTTAAAAGTTATACGTAATTTAAGTTTTTTACATATTGAAAACTCAGGTAAGTTATGTGCATGCATGACTAAATATGGTTCAGTAATATAAATCACATAAATACGATGCAAATACAGCGCAGTCTGTAGATTACTAGACTCCAAAGTAACGTGTGAAGTTGTTCACCTGAATGGCTGAGGTGTTGACATCAAACTTTCGGAAAATGGCGAAGGCCTCCTCGAACAGTTCGTTGCTGATGGCGATGTTGGCGATGTCAGGAGCGTCGTAGTTGTCCAGGCGATTGATGTACTCCATTACGCGGGTGCGGTCGGCTTTGATGGCCGTTAGGATCAGGAGATTCTGGAGGTTCCTATCCATTGATGTGCAGGGGAGGAAAAAACAGACCTCGAAATTAAAAAGAAAAACTCACAGAGAGGTTGTGTTTTGTTTTTTTTACATTGTAACCATGTGAGCTGTCATACTGTTAACACTTCCATAGTCCTTTCAGCAAACCAACACATTAACAGCAAATGGCAGGTTTGCCTGACCCCGTGAACCCGAGGCACGTAACTCTGACAAAAACAAACTCTAAATTGATTAAAAAGCCGCAGCTGACCGGTGCTCGCTGAAGACCGAGTTGTCCAAGACGATCTTCTCCAGCAGCTCGATTAGCTCGTTCGGCAGGTCAGCCGTCATGAAGGCCTTGACCGTCACGGACACCTCCTCGGGATCCTGAGTCTCGGACAAGGCCGTCTGCACTACCTGGGGAGGCCGGGAAAAGGAAATCGATCAGGCAAGCCCATTCTCTACAGCCTCTCTTCTGGTTTAGCCCCCACACTGCTAACCATCTGACTGACCACCGAATTTCTGCTATTCCTGGGAAGCGATCAACGTCATCTACAAGGTCTCATGTTTTTGCAGATCGAGATCGGTCGTTACTAGCATTAACGCGGCCTGCTCCTCGCCTCATCTGTCCAGGTGCCGGCCTTCGGCAACACGGAGAGGACGTGTTGTTTCCCCCCCCCCCCCTCACAGGGCATTACCTGATCAATCAGCTGCCGCCTGAAGGGATTGTTCTCTTCCAGTACGTTAGCCCAGAGCTCTGGGTCTTTCCGGCGCACCAGGTAACGAGCCTCACTCTTAAACAGGGAGTTCTCGTTGCAGACCTGAGCCGGTACAACATATCTCCTGTTACATTCCCCTATCCACAGCAACACTTCCTACATTCATATAGCCGAATATTTACTGAAGCAACACAAGGTTAGTACATTGGGGACGACAACAGCGAACCTCTGTGGATTTTTATCTCCCCAAAGGTATTCAAATGATGTGGTTCGTTCAAAGGAAGTGCAAGGGGTCATAAATTACGGACTCGGTTCTGAATGCAGTATAATCATAAAGTCATACATTCTTCTATAATAATAATTAAATAACTTTCTTCAGTCATCAGAATAAGATAATGATTTTAATACCAAGGGATGTAGAGCGAGCACTGACCTTGATGAGCTCCAAGTCACACTGCCCCCTCTCATATGCCACACAGGCCAGGTGGGGGTCCCTCTTCTCGCAATACTTGCCAACCACGGCGCTGTCATAGAAAGGGTTCTCTCGTAGGAAGCGCTCGGGGTTGTTATTGCTATCAATGTAGATTTTGGCTAGGGCATTGTGGGTAGCCGGCTCCTCACAGCCCTCGTGGATCCTCGACTCAAGCCACGGCAGTAACAGTTTCAGTCTGAGTACAGAGCAGCAAAAAAATCAATCAATCAATCAATCTCTACATTTACACACACACACACACACACACACACTTTTAATAAGGCTGAGTAGCTAAGGATTTTCAGTCCAAGCTCCTACAAATCATAAGGGGTTTCAGTACAGAGTACCAGATTCAACACATTCTTAGACGGATCTACTCAGACAGACTTTTCTCACAACTTTCTCCTTAAATTACTTTTATGATGAATTTCCCTGCACCTCCAGACCCGTGAATCAGGTACAGAGTTTCACCCAGCAGAGCAGAGCAGAGCACCTCCTCTGCAGGACTGTAATGAAATGCGTTTACGACAACATAAAGGAGGTGCAGTGGGGATTGTGCGAGACCTTTTGGGTGCTGGCACTTTTAATTGCAGTTGCTGCCACACCTGGTAAATCACCGCTAATATTTTCCTACTGGAAGAGTATGCCTCTTTGGTTGTCTCTGCATTGCCGGTGACGGATGGACAGGCGTAAGAACAGGGCTCGGGGTCTAGCAAACCCCCTCCTACTCTCGAAAAAACCCTCAACTATCGTGGGATAAGAACTCGAAATATTTTGCCGGCTAGAAATCACGGATTAAGGGCCAGAGTCCTTTTCAAAGCTGAATCGTTACAAAAAGGTTTTGTCTGTGGAAAAAATGCTGGAAACTTACTGTGCATGTTGGTTAATGTGCGAATCTGAAAAATACTTTGGTCTAAAGCCTGTGTAAAGAAGCTCTTAATACTTTCACCATAATCTTAACCTTAACTGAACAAAACCACAGACGCTCTAGGGGGCCAAACCCTTGTAGATAAATCTCACTCTGCTACAATATCTAAAATCAACGGTGAATTCTTGTTTATTTTAAACAGTTAAACACCGAGTGGCTCTCCTTATGTGGTTTGAATAAATACGGGTCGCTCTGTCTAAGATCAGAGCAACACCGACTGTGCCCATTTATAAATAAGCATGTTAATAAACCTTCTTCTTTACAGACTTTTGCTTTTACTCTCTAAACCGTCCTCGTATTAAAATCATTCCACCCCGTCTCCTTTTACCGGTTCCTCTTCTCCACTTCAGCAACCAGCTCGTCTGTGGAGAACTGGCCTCGCACCACCATGATCAGGTTCTTGATGACGTCCTCTGAGCAGTCCACATCCAGCAGTCCTCCAATAACCACAGGCAGGCGGCTGGGGTTGACCTGCCAACGCAGAAGTCCGCATTAGTGCCGCTCACACCTCACAGGGTATATATATATATATATATATATAACGGCAAATTCCCTTACAAGGACATTTACATACAACACCACACAGAGAAATGTTACAGGACTACACAAAAATCTCTTCTTAACCAAATCTTAGTATTATTTATTTAGGCACTTACAATCCCAGTCTTTTGGCAATATAAATTTTACATTATTTCCTGGCCAATGAATATAATCGAAATTAAGCAAAATATATATTCACGTGTTATAAAACTGTTCTTTTGCATTTTATCTTGAATTGTACAGAGAAAATTATTATTTTTAATTAACTACACTTTTAGCAACACATGCCTTACCTTCTGCACATAGATTTCAATGTACTTCTGTAGGCTGTTACGATACAAGTAGAGCACAAGGTCATGGACAAAATCGAACCGGTCGCACACAATGATCAGAGGCAGTTGGTCGGTTAACTTGGCCTCCTGAAAATAGGGACACACGGACAGGAGCACACAATCAAACCAGGACCAGCCGCTAAATGAACAAACGCTACAATGGTTTCGCGGTGGCCCGTTATCAGAACACGCTTTCCACCCAGCGGGCAGTAGTCGCGGGAGTGCCAGTCGCGCGCTGAGAAACAGCAGTGAGCGGCTCGGGCCAATCGGGACGCTCAAGCGGCCGTCCTTTGGCGTTTCCCCACGATCCGTGCCACTGGTTGAGAGGCATGCGATCGCAGAGCACTACTGACCT
This sequence comes from Hiodon tergisus, assembly GCA_025775045.1. Lineage (NCBI taxonomy): Eukaryota > Metazoa > Chordata > Actinopteri > Hiodontiformes > Hiodontidae > Hiodon > Hiodon tergisus. The sequence goes on along the minus strand of JAOVYW010015703.1, from coordinate 60,302 downwards.
ACATTTCCCACAGGGGGGAAGATGGGAGAACGCCACTACATTCTGTTCAGTCAGCTAACTCATGGTTAATCCGACACATGGAAATACACAGCTAACGATAATAGCTAAACTGAAAGGAAGATTAATCAACGTAAAACATGACAGAACAAATAATGATAATTAACATTCTAGTTTTGAAAGGGTTTGTAGAATAGTGCAAGGTCCTTAACAATGGCTATCAGGTTTTCCAGGCCAGTAGTCAAAATAGAAAAACCTGCGGAGTCACAAACAATGTGGCTTTATGTAAAAAGTGAGGAACAAACATAGGCCTCCGCAGTCTGCTGTGAAGATTTGTTACCTTGAGGAAGTTCTTGACGCGATCTGGATCGTAACAGTTGCTTTCCCGGCAGATCCTCTCCACCTCTTTTATCTGACCAGTTTTACAAGCAGCCTGAATGTATTTGAAATGGACATCAGGGTCTTGGCTGAAATTCACGATAGAACCAAGGAAATAGAACAGCCCTAAAAAAACAGAGGGGGAAACTTCATAAATCGGGGACAAAACAAAACAAATAACAGATTCTCTAAAGATTTCAAATCCATAACTGAACTCTCCTTTGCTAGTGTTGTAAAATTGTTCACATACAGAGTGTGTAGAGCTTTTCCTTTGGTTAGAGTGAGATTGCAATAATGTCATCCGGCCTTTTTGAATAGAAAAATCTGTCTCCCGCCTTCCAGATGTTTTGTGATTAAGTAATTAAATAAGTAAAAATACATGTATTAGGACTGTTCCGTCCCTTGGGGACCACGGCTGCCTTCCTCACTGGTGACTGTTATTCACCTTCATAGCTCTTAAAGGACTCAAAGAGCTCCACCAGGTTCTGCGTGCCGAGCTGCTCGTGGTACTTCGATGCCACCTGCACACACAGCTGCAGGTTCTGACGGATGTTGGCCGACAGCATGGCCCGTAGACACTCCACAGAGTCCTCCACTGACAGTGAGCCAAAGAAATTCACCAGCCACTAGGAGTGCATTCAAACGGGGGAGAAACAGAACATGCACAAACATGAGCCAAATGTGCAAACTCACAGAAAGGTGACACCCACACACATACACACACAGACAGAGACACAGACACACAGATACAGAGACAACCACACACAGTATGTTCTCACCTCAGGGTTGAGAAGGTGTGTGTGTACCACGGCGCGCTTTATGTCGTACAGGTCGGTGTAGTGCTCCAACGCACGCTGCAGGAGCCCTGCTTTCTCGCACAGCTGAGCGATGTGGGCCCGGTCATAGTGGGTGAACATCTGGTTCCCCAGAATAGCGTCCGCCACCTGTGGGCCCCATAGAAATTGATGGAGAAACTGCACTTTGCCAGGCTGAAATAATAGCAAGGCCCAAACGAACTAGTGGTGTGTGGACATAGGCGCTGATTTTTGCTTAGCCAGTGGGTGTTGCTTTATTAGAACTAGTACATCAAAAAATGAGATTTATTTACTGAATAACTAGAAAGCACTTTCATTTACAGTTTCAACGTACAGATATTACGCCATTTAAATTTACAAATCAAATATCTTAGCTAGCACTAACTATCTAAGAAAGAAACAAAATAGCTTTCTGGGTGAGTGAAAAAAAATGTAACATTTGCTAGCCAGAGTGAGTTTAAAGTCACTGGAGTAGACTTTCCAGTCAGAAATTATACAACATTTTTCAGAGCCAGGGCAACAGTCATAGCAACAGACACTATAAAATTGTTACAATGCCATTAGGAGGCAATCCTGAGGCTTCTTGGCTGCCGGACTATTTTTGGAATGACACCACCACTGTAAAAGCTTTGTTGCATGGCAGTTATTGACGACACAGATGATTAATTTAAAAAGATTTTAAAATAAAAAGCAAAATGGCCACGGCGCGGTGGGTGCTGAGGGGTCAGCGCTCATATGTGTGCAACGTGGCACAGGTCTGACCTGAGGGGCGTGGATGAGGTTCATCTCCAACAGGCGGGTCTGGAGGTGACCCTCTGCGGGGTGGTTGTTCTTCAGGGCGTCCAGGAGGAAGGAGGTGCACTGCTGGATCAGGCTGCTCTCCATGAACACGTCCACGATCTGAGAAACGGCAAACGAGCGGATCAACGCGTCCCACTGCTCTAGCGAGACATCTACTTGTCAATGTTCACTTCTACCTCGAAAAATGCTGTAATACTCATGTAGTAATGTTTTTTTTTAAACTCAATGGTTTTTCTTTTAAATTTATTTCCATAGCAAAGAAAAATTTAAACACGTAGTCCACCCATTTCCCAGAGAAAGCCCAGTTCTAAATTCACCTGGAGAAAGAAGGCCAGGTCAGAAAATGGCAGGCATGGCTGTCCCGTCTGTAATAACAGCGCAGGAGGCTCTCCAGGAGGGGGAGCAGGAAGTGACCTGTACCTGGTTGATGTTGGCCAGAGGCTCCTCATCCTGGACCAGCATCTGCGCAAACTGCAGCCCTTGATCCGGACTAACCCGCATCACATTCCTCAGGAGGAACACCCAGTCTGGAGTGTAGCCAACCTAGCGGAAGTGGGGAGACCAAACGGAGAGGAAGTCCCTTGATTTGGCGCAAGGCCATGCCATCATGAGGCAAAGGGTGTACCATCAGGCAATAATAACGGTTCTAGCGACAATCTGCAAATTGTAATGTAACTGAATCCCCTATTAATCCCATAAAACCGGCCCGCTGCAAGAAATAGGCATTTCATGTGAATTCATAACAGGACAAAAACACACTGGCCTGTACTGCCACTTTCCCTACGGGTGTCGTTACCTTTTTGGCATACAGCACGATTTTCTGGAACTGGCCAGTCTCGGCAAAGCACTGGATGACTTTGTTGGGGACGTTGGCTCGGAGGTACACACTGAGGGCCAGAGTGGGGTCTGCGCTCTTCACCAGGTCGCCCAGCTCCTCAGAGCACTCCAGCTGAAACACAGAGCCGGAGGTTTGCCACAACGCCTTCCAAAGCTTGCTTGTTCGCTTGTGAAAGCTTAAAAAAACAATTATAATACAACGCACATAAAGACACTCAATATTTGTCTATATAAGCATACTACCTGCTTCTCACGAATTAGAAATCGGGGCAATCAACAAACGCCAGCCTTAAGAAATATTAACCTTTTTCAATTGCCGTCAGAATTAACAGACCGCCACATCGTTATTTTCCGAATGTTGCACAAGATCTTTTGCCCTTCGGGGGAACTTCGTTACATGGACCTTCAGAGACCAGCTCTGGACACCTGCAGTATTTGGGCTCTCGAAGTGCAGAGTTTCTGAGCCAGTCGGTGCCTGCCAGTACCTTGTCCTCCTTCAGCCACTTCTCCAGCAGCTGCTTTCGACCCTGCTGCAGGACGGGGCGGCAGAGCTCCAGAGACTCAAACTTGTTGAGCTGGCCCTGGTCGAGCAGAATTCCAAAGTACTGTAACAGGGGTGAGGCCTGCCCGGGCTGGGCCGGCACGCTCTGGAACTTCCGGATGGTGTCAGCTGTGCGCAGGATGCCCTGCAGGCCCAGGTTCAGGGAAGGAAGGGTGGGGAAACACAGAGTAGGTTACATTTACACTCAACCGCTACAGAGCCCAGTTTATGTGAGGAAAGAAGGCATTTGAATAACTGAAAGAGTTTATACACCCCACAGGCATGGAGAGCATTTTCAGGCTATACTACTACTGAATTCCTAGAATTTAAATACCGCAAAGGGTTGTGTAGCCTGTCAGTAAGAAGTGTGTAGAATTCTCTGCACCTTAGGAGCGGAAGCGGACACTTTGGCGGCCTCAGTGTAACTGCCCTGGGCAAACAGAGTGTTGAACTTGCGGGCGAAGAGCTCCTCAGCGCCGGCCAGATTGCTACGGACAGCCATGCGTAGGCCCAGGTCAGGGTTCTGGAGCACATTGGTGGCGTAGTTCACTATATTTTCCTCTTCCACGCACACAGAGAGTACCTGGAACCATATAATCAAGGCCACTATTAGGAGCGTGGAATGCAGGAGTCCTTCACATTATTTCCTTGACACAAAACAATTTTTGTTTACTTTTTTTAAAGCCACATATAAACACTTGCAAAGCTTTCTTACCGCACACACACACAGACAGACACACGCCTTTGACAGGCCTAGAAGCTCCCTAGTCATCAGTTAACAGCGATAGGGCCCACTATACCTGGCCCTTCTTGTTGACTCCAATGATACCAGAGGTAGGCTCATGTGGGGCAGTGACAAAGATGGTCTCAGCACTGATGCGATTCATGTAGATGCATACTCCAGACTCCAGGTCGTACATGTGGATGTAGCCATACTTTGTAATCAGGTAAATGACTCCGTGTTTTGTGCCAATCTAAACAGAGGAACATTAATTCAATGAATTTCAGGCAGTCCCGCGGCCCTGACACTTTTGCACCGTTTTCACGGTTCCTGCGACGGACGTAAACGTGCAAACGCTTGTGAAATCCGATTGCAAGAACTCTGGTGACAAGCTGTTGATCCTCTAACCGGTTAGGCTGGACAAGTGGAAGGCTGACTAGGCTGACTTTAATGACTTGTGAGGACTTGCCTGCATCGCCACTGGGAAGTCAGTCTGAGCCTCTGGGGGGAAGAAGACATCCACAGCCTTCTTGGCAAAGGGCTGATTCCCAGCTGGTGGCTGACCCACTTCTATAATGTGCAACTGGAAGAAGACTGAACGTTAGGGTTAGGGTTACGGGTTCAGGCTTCCTTACAGGTTGGTTTGCGGTCACGGCCTGAATTTCAGCCCGCTAATGCAAATCTAATGCAAGGATGATATTGGTCAATTGAGAACGATATGATTCAATATATTGCAGTTTAATACAGTAACTTACTATGCTGGCACTTGAGTTATAAAATGTTAAAATATATTTATACTAAATCTTTGTGTTTCGTATTTGTAGAAAGAGTAAAGGAATCATTTGGAGGTGGGTTTGGAGTGATCAGAGATGAGAAAATCCCTGGTTTTTGCAGCATAAAACCACAACTGAACATTAAGGTTATTATTTGTTAACGCTGGCATAAATAATAAGTAATATTTTTGCATGATAACAAAAACAATAATAATAATAGTTTTGTTTAAAATTTACTAGTAAAATGTTATTAAATGTTATTATTATTATTATTTTAATCAATGCATATTTAAGTGGCATTCTTTAATAAAGTAATTGAAAATGAGTTAGACATATGACATATCTATATATTCATACCGTATATTCATTTTGCATTAATTTTCTCTCATTGCCAACTCCTTTGGATTTTATCACTTGTTATAAAAAGATGCTTTTCACGACGTGGTCGTAGTTGGCATTTTTCCAGCCAATACGCTCCATGGTGTTTAAACAGCACTACAACATTGGAGACATAAAATCAAGAGGAACGGCTGGTTCGTCGTAAACAGGATCACACCTTTCCACCTGCTTGGCTCCTCACAGCAAAGCAGAAGAGGGTGGAGGGCTTGCCGTTGTCCTCCACCTTGAACTCGGCAAAGGCAGCAGCATGGCCCTCGATGGGCTGGGACACTTTCCGGTCCACCGAGTACAGCTGCATGGCACCCACCACGCGGTTTTGCTGCAAACAGAGAGGGAGGTGGCATCCTGCTTAAGTGATTCCTTAAAATTATTTGGACGTAAAAAATCATTACTCTAAATTGGGTGGAGCAGCTTTCCTTTTCTACAGGCAATTAAGATAATTACCTTCCTGCAGTGTTGCTGGTGCAACGTTACATATCATTTGTGCTTTGAAAGTATTCTGTACTAGGGAACATTTGTAGGAATACTGTATTGCCTTAATGGACCGCATGACATATCATTGTAAGACAACTAAAAGGCAAAACACAAGCAATCATTCCCTATTGACTGAATTAAAATACAGCATTTTCTTGTTAAAGCCTGGCCTACTCCTACTCCTAAAATGCATCTTTAATACATTTTACATGTAAATGATTAACTAAAACAAACCAATCACTGAAGATTTCCAAAAATGAGACATAATTTGCATGTTAACGTACGTGTTATTCTCCTATACATACAATGTAATCATTTACATCACACTTACACAGTGCAGTTGCAGAGGGAAATAAACACCAGCCGTGTATAGAGAATTTCCTGTGCGCGATCGCTTACCTGCGCAGAGATGCCAATCAGCAGAAGCCACTTCTGTTGCTCGTCCGTCCTGTAGTTGATGATCTGGCAGCCGGCCAGGCTGGTGTGACGGTCGAACACCTTGAGAGGCTGAGAGTCGCCCTCCATGCTCCAGTGGTAGACGGCGGTCTCCGTCACCAGCGCCACCGTGTTGACGGAGATCCATTTCCAGAACATCACCTCCTCGGTCATGCAATGGGCCTTCATCTTGCTCTTCATTTCGATGTTGAAAATCTGCAGCGTTTTGGCGGCTGGGGAGCAGTTGGCAGAGTTGGGGTTGAAACAGCGTTTCCAGACAAAGAAAATTGCGAACGTACCACCTTTCTCAGTTGACCACCGTAGAGAGATGTCCTGGAAAACGTAGCTTATTTCTAAATTTTATTTGCCTTTTTTTTGGTAAAACTCGGTCCTCGTACTGTCTTTTACAGGCGAGCAGTCAAATCAAATCAATATCCAAATAGTCACATGGGTTCGATATTTATTCTTTTATTATGGACATTTTCCAGTTAACCCCTCAACAGCTGGAATAATTTCTAAATCCCTAACGAGTTCTTAAGTGATGATATGATAAAATAAATTGAAAAACTTAACTAGACCGCATGTCCTAAATCCAATATACCGCATGTTCTAAATCCAATTTAACAGAATAAAATAGACAGCAGTCCTGTCACTCCTTGAGCTATGCTTTTCACTGGATTCCTTTAAAGGCTGACCCATGAGATCTAAATCTAAAAACCATAAAACCACCCTGGGATGTTTGTAGTCTGAAGGAGGGTTTTGCAGGACAACCAAGAAATACCATGGAATAGATTTTTCAAAGCATGTCACACAAGCATAAATGTAATTATCCAAAGCTACCAATATTGCCTTTAGTACCATTTATCTCTTCAGTGTTGTCAAAACCAGCTAATCCTTCCCGATTTAAAAATAAATCGATTACAACGATCCGATTCATTTTGGTATTCACGGGTTTGTATGGCGATGAACCGAACCAACCCGGAAAAACGGCCCTTTTTAGGAAAACAAAGGACAGTCATACCCTTCCACATGAACACAGCGGGTTCCGGGGAAAAAAAGCTATGGACAGGAAGGAAAATTTAAAGGCCAATATCGCCCAATAGGAAATAAGACGGGTACTTTGTCCCAGGAAGTATCCCTGAATGAGCAATATTGCAGGAGCAAAATACACATATTTCTTACAGCACAACTTAAGTGAATACAAATTAAAATAAACTGCTGGCACGTATTTTGTATAAACTGTCATTTATACAAAAAAATATATACATTTTCAAACTTTTGTATTGTCTGAAAATGTTCACTGAAAACGCATGTTTGGTGAAGATGCTAGCCAGTTAGCCAAGCTGAAGGGGTAATGTTTACACCCTAGAGTTCTAGGTATGAAATTCAGAAGAACAAGGTTTTGCACAGTGGATCGTGGCAGGGGTATACAGATTCAGTGCAGGGTGCGTGGGAAGATGTACAATAACACAAAATAATAATTAATATAACAGGATGATGTAATCAATCACAGGACCACTTAAAGGAAGACAACTAATAGCAGAGTATGACTGTCTTCATAAGAGTGAAACTATTTTCAAAAAATTTGATTATTTTCAACAAGTTTTCAAAAATTCCTTACAGACCTCGACCGCTTGGTTCTAACATTAGAGTGGAGACCAGTGATCGTCCATTTCCACTCCAGAACAATTCCTTTTCAACCAGTTCATTTTGGAGCAGGCTAGAATGGTTATAAATACAGGACACTATTTGACACTTTGTAACCACATCATGAAGACACACTTTGAAAATCTAGCCCACGTCTGCTTGCGACAGCGTAAAACAGCTGCCACTAAAAGCCTGGAGTCTTCGCGATCACTCATCATATTAAACATCCAGACACAACAACACGTACAGGAATCGGAATGCATTCGTCTTTACGCATGAAATCTCTCGTATGCTGGAGAGACCCAGAGATGATGGCGGATGCCTTCTTGCACTAACTTCCTGACATCCAATAATGCATACCACACACACACACACACACACGCCCACTACAGTCTTCATTAGTGAACAACAAATCATGCTTACAAAACACAGGATTCTCATAAAAGTATTTGCGGTAAAGCCTGTCTATTAGCATGGCTTCAAGTCTAGGAAGCTCAGAACAAGAATGAAACTTTGAATTTGTAGATTCAATCAAGTTCAGTTTGCAAAGACACGTTGTGTTATGTTTCTTACCCGCTTGGGTTTATACAGTAACATTGCAGAATTGGGGTGCAAACTCTGGTCAAGCAAAAGCTAATACAGTATAATCTCCATTTAGAGACATACTTACACGCTGAACGTATTTCAGCATTGCAGACTTAGGCTTTTCTATCATTAATCACTTTTAAAGAGACAGTCAGTTCCGAGGTCAAAATCATAGAGTTTCAAGTAAAATCTAGGAAGTTCCTTACATAGGGCAATAAAGAGTGCCATATATAATTATCATCATTATAATACCATAAAATGTTTAAATGTGTTAAGTTTTAATAATTTTTATGCCTCAAAACATTTTTTGTTTATTATTTTCTTCTATTCAGAGTTCTAAAATGTTCAGGGGCAATTTAGGAATGATTTTAAAAACACATTTTGGACTTAAAATTATTTGAATAAGAAATTATTAAAAAATTGATGCAAAAAACAAAAATACAAAAAAAAACAAAAAACTTAGCCAAGTACAGAAGGCTCTAAAAAATAAACCTGCTTTTATGAGAGGACACCACCATGTACAGCACAAAGAACAAAATAAAACAGAAAGAACTAAAAATCCACGAGGCAGAGTTCAACTCACCATCTTTACAAGACAAGAGAGCAGCGAGAGAGGTCAAGAGTCAGTGGAAGAGGAAGAGAAGGAGGCAAAGATTGGAAAACGGTATCATAAAGTGAGGTACACCATCACATGAGAGGAGAGCGAGGGGTGGGGGGGGGGGCGGGAATCACTTTCCTCAGCACATCCTCCAGCAGTGGGATTTTCACTCATTTCCCCCCCGACACCGATCACACGGTACACTAAACACGTGCATCATCGAGCCTGTACCACAAAGCACAGGCATACGTTGGCAGAACTGCTCTTCAATCACAATACGTGTGGATGTTAGTTCAGTTTTTTAAATAAACAGGTTTATGAAGCCATCATAAAAATTGGAATTGGGAGAGCAGGTCATGATTCCACATCCTTTCCTCTATTGGAATACAGCTCATTCTCATCTCAGCTGGAGGGTTTAATCATGCAGCCCAAGGATGAACAATGTGAAAATTTTTTTGTTTATTCTTATTTATTCTAAAAAAAACAGTTTGACAGACAGATAAGAATTCAGCGTCATACGGTTCGTGCCTTGTTTATAATCAGAACAGTACCTGACTGAGCATGCGATCGCGGAGGACAGATTGTGGTGCATGAGAATTTAGCTGAAAATGGACGAATGCGGGGCCAAGGGGGGGCGGGGGAGTTTAGAACAGGCTGAAATAAATGTGCTGCGGCTTCTGCTGCTGCTGCTGCTGCTGCTGCTGCTGCTGCTGCTGCTGTAGTAACCTAAAGAAAATCCATTTGCCGTTTAGCTTTTTCATTGCCTCAGCAGTGGGACCAAGGGAAGGATTATATCAAACTCCTGACAATAAACAATTAAGGATCACAGCAGAGGCTACTGGCAATCAACGTTAAAAGGTTGAAACGGTCTTCAGACTACGGGTGAGGCTAAACTGTCTATTACAACAATATCATAAGATTTAGACCAAGACTGGATTCTCGTCCAGTAACTAACAAAAAAGTGTGTATCATGGAACAAATATCCATGTCATATAAAGAAATTATATATTTTATAGCCAGATATGTCCCTACCTGAGTGGACAAATCATGAATACAGATTATTTTTGAGAGTGAATCAAGGGACAAATTGGACAAATGAAAGTAGATGTTCAGGGAGTTTATGTAAACGTTTTTGAATGGCCATTCTCAAGTTCAAACCACCTTGCTGGAAATGTACTAGGAACGTCAGTCAACGGCGTAACACTACCAATTCTAACTTATACGTGTTTCTTTCTATATTACATGCATAGTTTTGATGTTTTGCCCTGAGTGACAAATTCAAATATGAGAATAGCTGGCTAAATTAACTATCAAATTCACTTGATGCTTAATTTGATAGGGAAACACGTGATTCTAAATCTCACTCGCTTCCAATTATTTTACTTTATTAAAATTTTAACATTAACTACCACCTCCATGTACTAGGCTTTATGATGGTTCCGTTTGTTGTCTTAATCTTGTTAGCAACCTCAAGGTTTCTTACCTGTGGGCCAAGGTTCAGGGTCAAATAAATGCTTTCACACGTTTTTTTCATGCATTTTTAAAAGTAATTTAGCAAAGGGGAGTGATGCCTATTAGAACATTTGGATTTATTCACCCACATGAGGAAAAAAGTAATGTCTATTCCCAGTCAAACACGGTAGAGGAGAGACGCACCTTTCAGGGCGATGACCTTGCTGGCAGGGTTCATTATGGCACTGTCAGCAGAAATGGGCCGGCGGATGGGGTTGGTGGGGTCGTTCAGGTCGATGATGACCACCTGGTTCTGGTCGCCCACCTTCTCCCGGATGCAGATGAACTTGTCCGACTCCATCGTCAGGTAGCTGAACCCAATGTTGGCCGGGTTCACCCCCAGGTTCTGCAGCTGGAGTTACGAGGAGCGCGAGCATTGAAATGTAAACATTTACTATCAAATATATTGTGATCATCCCGGCCCCTTTAAATCATCACAAGTTTCAATTCATTTTGGCTTAGGGCTTAACTGGCCAATGAAAAGATGTGCTCATCGGTTTGGACAGCGTCATTCAATTAGTAACTACAGGCTATTACAAACTGAATGTTAAAATCTGGCATGTTTGTATATTTCCTGTCCTGCACTAGGATGCTAAAGTGTTACAGTGGGGGGGGGGAGAGAGTGTTCTTTCCAATGGCGCAACCTAGGCCAATTCGGTGGAGTGTAACAGCAATGAGAAAGGACTGTTCTGCAGTGGTGGATCACACAGGGCGTTCCTGCTTCGGCGGAGGCTGAAAATCTCTAAGTGCTGAATGGACACATCTGATATGGCGTCTCTGGAATGCGTGGCTGGCATTGAAGTTGCCCCGTCGCTTCTGGTCAGATGTTTCAGATAAACAGAGCAGCACAGTCAGCCATTCACAAGGGACATCGCATTGGGGAGGAAGAAGCATTGAATGTAGATTCTTTCGCAACACGCAGGCCGGTCTTACCGCAAAATCCAGCCCCTTTTCCTGAAAACACGGACCACAACGCCATAAAGGCGATCACAAAAGAGGGATGACAGCTGAGGTGTCACTTGGTGAAACAATCTGCTTTGACTGATTGCATAGCGTAGCATTTTCACTATACCCATTTACACAGCTGGACACATTTACTATTGTAGTATTTTACTGCTCTCTGGCATTTACATTCCAAACTGCGAAGGTCTCTTGTAGAATTAGATAAGCAAATAAGCAGAGGTCACACCAGCCTCCAGACATGCGAGAGGTTTTGCAACTGAACGGCCACCTTGCAAATTCTTTTGAAAAAATAAGACTTGTACAAACGACAACGAAACAGTCGATCAGCCTAGATTATTCGTTTGGCCTCTGAGCAAAGATTTGAAGTTCCCTCTCCCTCAATTTTCCAGGCGACCACTGCAGAGAGCTGAGTGGAGAGCGCTTCTTTATGAAGACGCGGTCTTGACAGCGGAGTACACTATCAGCTGAACTCGGAAATAAACTGGGTCACTGTATCAATATACCTTCGTTTTCCCTGCATTTTTCCCCTCAGAGTACAATGCAGTATTCTGCGTCAATGCAACCTCTGATAAAATGCATGTAATTAAGTAGGGTTCATATGTGCTACCCAATCCAGAGGCTAAGATTTAGTGGTTTAACTCCGGACTGCCCCATTAAATGCGCAGAGGATCTGGCTTGACCTGGAATCACGTCTTTCAGCCTTGTTACTTTGGCAGCAGCGCCAAAGTATTAATCAGCATTAGCAAATTCTGCAGCGGACCCTTTCAAAAGGCAGAGCGCTGCCAAACGGTGATCCTACTGCGCTACTGTGAGGCCGTTTAAAAAAAAAATAAACAGTCATTGATTTACGAAAACAGCACGCAATGCAACCTGTCCCACTGCTGAGATTTCCATGAGAGGGAAAGCAGGCTTCCTGGAATACAGAAGCTGCGCAATGATTAGGGTGAGGGACTGTCGAGCCACAGGAAGTGACCCGTTCCCTCATGTCTCAACAGCTTTTACCCACTGGTCTCTGCACTTACAGTATACAATGCCCGACCTTTGACCCTGACAGTTCCTTGAAACTGACGTTTGAGTGTTCTCCTGAATTAGTCACATTGGATTACAACAGCTCTAGCTTACCAGCAAATCTAGGGTGACTAACATGATGATATCTGATGTACCAGGCACAAGGACTACACAACAATGTCTGAGACCCGATAGCGAGTCCGGCACCCTAATATTACATATTACCATGTTTGGCGGGCTATTCTTGGCAGTTGGGTCCTGGGTATATTCTAAAGCATTCAATCTAGACCAGAAACCGGACGTCTGGTCATCGCCTGATCACATTAAAAACCAATGAGAAAGGGGAAATGGATGCAATTCACTTCCTGTGTGGTCCATTATCAGGTGACCAGAAATGTAATTAAGTTCTTACATGGAGTACACAGATGAATGAATCACAGCAGAGCATTCTGCGTTAAGGGTCAGGTCTAGTCACATGGGCAGCTGTGCCTCATGGTGGTTCGATCATAAGGTGTTGTCGCCGAAAGGTTGTAGGTTCAACTCCAGGATACAACAGTGTCCTTCAGCAAGGTACACAACCTGCACCGGTAAATACCCAGATGTATAACGTGGTCAAATTTAATACACAATAATACTGACAGTAAAAAAATAAAAATCCCTGATGAATACAGCCGCACCGTTTACATACGCACCATTTTCAGGGAAAAGTCTGGTAGCAGAAAGCTAAGACATTTCCTAGAATATTTCATGAAATCGCATTGCGATTTAATAGTATTAATCATTTAGCCTAATACCCTAATATAGCAATTTCTAGGACTAAAACTAATAGCTCCAATTACAGAACAAAAACCCATTTACCACAAACGCCAGCACAAGTAAAGCTCAGAAACAGTTGAACGCATTGTGTATAAAAAGTTCCCCTGGTTTCGGATTTACGTAGAATACAGAATATCAGATTCCAAAATATTAATAGTGAATAGTTACCACTGCACATGTATTTATTCTACTGGCATGCAATAGAGCAGCTTAAAAAGCTTTTTTTTTTTTTATTTAAGCGTGAAGGATTAGTACCTCAGTGCTTCACCGTACAGAGCAAGCATTGTTTAGTTGATTGTCATGATAAACTCAATTGAACTTTCGCTCCTCTCCAAATAGGCTCTGGTGGGGTAAATGTCTTTGCTGAGCTCGTATGCCCCATGACGGACAGCGTTCCCCTGGCTCGAGTTAATCAACGGGCCTCTGGTGTGACTTTCTCAGGCAAAACCTTGGGATTAAATTCTCCCTTGTGAGTACTGGCTCTACAGAGATGCTGCGTTCCGACATTGTTCTTAGTTTGGATTTGTCAAACCTATTCATTCTGCGGGAACACCAAAATTATAATACATGTAAAGCAACATTTTCCTGTATCTGTCCGTCACGGGAAAAAAACAGATAATTACGAGGCTGACCTTGATGCGTCCTGGTAATGGACGGGTTCAGGACATTGTGGTCGGTGAATTAATTAGATATCGTGGTTCTAATTTCAAACCAAACCAGGATTTCTGACCAACACAGCATTCATCTACAGGGGGCAGAACAAACAGGAATCACGCAACGTAGTTCGTGATCGTTCGACATCTCCATGACGACCAGAAAGCATCCAAAAAGCACAGTAGGAGTCAGATCCCAGCGTCCTATACCTACATACAACAAACAACAATAACTAACACAATGAGACCCTAATTACCGTCATCTTAAACCAATTAGTCAATAAATGGTTTCAATGAAAGATTATTGGTTTACAGTACATGGTGATTCAATGTGCCCGTCTGTGATCAGTGCTCACTGACCCAAAACAGCAAACATGCATGCTACTGAAAGGTCACTGCTATTGGCTGCACTGTCATCATTACAGCCATCATTTTCCTCAATTAACTCTAACCCTCAGCTGTGTACGGCAAAGGCTGAGCACAGACATGCAATGACAAAAAGGAATTATCTGCATCGTACTGATCAGGCTTAGACTGAAAATTACAGGAACACACCACATGTTTGGTTAAGAATTAACTGCATAAGGAACGCATGTAATGGAAAAATAGTACAAACGAGAGCGTTAAAAAAAAAGTTGAAAATTCCCTAAATGTTCCTCCACACGCAACTAAATATCCGAAAGGCTGGACCACACCAGTTTCTGTGAAAACAAGGCCGCGTACAAAAATACTCCCTGCAGCTTTGGGAAGTCAGTCAACGTGTCAACTGATGTTAAGCACGCCACAAGATGAAAAATGTCTGTGGTATTATGAGGAATGATTAAATATGTTATTTCTGCAAATTCCTGCATGAAATAATACCGTTTGAAATAGCACCCCAACTATTTTACATGGCACTCACTTGATCAACAGGTTAGTTTCTTTCCAGCTAAACAAACACATACAACATTAAATTGTGGGAAAAAACCAGCTCGTAGTTTACTATGCAACTTCGTATACAATTTTTCCTAAACCATTATACACACACTGGCTAGTAGGGAAACTTAACATCAATTAGCTGTTTAGCAGGCCCGCTTACACAGTTTACAGTTTTACATTGGATACTCATACTGGATATTCACTGAAGGTTGAGGACCTCGATGGGGAGCAGCGATCTTATAGCTGTAAATGGAATACCTTAAACCACTACTCCAAATTTCTATCCCATGAAGGAAAAATGATTTAAGGCAGACCTAAAGACTTCACATTTAAGCTCATTTAAATCGAGCAACGGTTTGCCTAACGCATCATTTCAACAGCGTAATACACAACCGATATTAATCAAATCACTTTTGACTAGTACTCCTCATCGCAACACCTTTGCAATACTGATATACTAGCAATTACGTCCAGCCACTCGTATCACACTCTGCGACACGGCACCCTACTGAACTGTTCAGCCTTAAATTAAGTAGGGGATGTTGGCACATCAGCTTGTGTTGTTACCGCACAGGTGCTGCGCCCCTACCAGACCGCAGTCCCTCAGTGTTGGCACCAAACGCACAACGGCAACGATGGCCAAGTCCGTCACTTAGGATAAAGGCCGCTGATAAGTCAACGTTATCAGATGGATCTGAAAATACATTTTCAGCTCCCCTGTAAACAGAACGACACGGTTGTCGTTTTTCTAGATCTGATTACGCGGCATTGCTACATGTCAACGTATTCTGTTTCCTTGCCTGGATTTTGTAATGACGTCCATTTTCCTCATATGAAAATAGCAGATTCCACAGGTCTGTAAACCATACAGCCTAGTCTACTCTGCTGGGTTTATTTTTTTGTTAGAAATATCAATTTTGAAGAGCTATTTTGTAGGTACCAGCCAGAGTGAATTTGAAAGCATTCTTGGCAACCTGATAATACGCAGTATTGTTGAAAAATACTTTATTTAAAATTCAACGGCCATGGCATTTAAGGCTGAGGTTGCCCAGCTTCTGCCTAAGAATGATGGAAAGCTGAAGCAACCGCTGTTAAATGGTCGTAGCAAACTCAAGATCTCGGTCTTCATTGGCTGAGAGAAGCTGTAGACCGAAGGCCTCAAAACGAGAATGCCTCACTCCTCTTCAGACTCAGGCCATTCCAGAGCCTCTCCGTTACCAGAGTAACCAGTGGCCTAGGCAGAGAAAGGCCCCGTTTGACTCCAGTTCAAGACTGAACGTCCTTAGACCCCAGAAACCGGGGGGGAAAAATGGAGAAAACAGAACAAATCATTGACTGTAGAGAAAGCATTACAGTATTTAAGAATTCGTTCATTGACACAGGTGAAAAATAGCACTTGATTTTATTTTCATGTCTAAATATTATCTCCTTCTATAATTTCCTGTATCCCTGAATCTACCCAGCTAAGATTATTAGAAAATACAAATTTCCAGGCTTATTAACATAACATAAGTCTTGTTTCAATTATCGCACATAGCAGGAAGTCATAAACTTCCAGGAATTGTAGTAAGCCATATAAAGCAGATATTTGAAAAAAAACGGTGCTCTCAAACAAGAATTTTTTTTTGTGTACAATTATACAGACTGTACAATCAACTCAATCTGACTGCAAATTAAGTATAAGTACATCAGTACTTAACCAAAAAGAGACCTACATATTCTAGTCTTTAATGAAAGTGTCACATAAAGTAATATTTTTGCAAACAATTTAAATTGATTTTAGCTTGAAGACATCCATAAAAAAAATTATTACTATAAATATAAGAGAAACTAAATTTAAAATGCATTAGTCTCAAAAGTAAATTTTAAAATATTAATAACATATTTTGTCCCCAACCAATACTGCAAAACAAGCACTGCGACATGTCCAGGGGAAGTACAAGGAAATGCCTGATATGATCCTGATTTAGAAAAGCATTTACAAGTCAGGGATTCGGTGGAAATGCATATATTCCTGATCAAGAATTCAAATATTGACACGGGTTATACGTGATTGTCAAGGAGAAAAACGTGGGATTTGGCGAGGTAATACGTGCCAAATTGTAATCTACAACCTCACTACATCACAATCCGAATTAGAGGCTTTTTTTTCTGAAATGAACGAACATCACGTATTCCGAGGGAAATTCATTACGAATTGATTTTCACAAAACACACCAAACGCAACTCATCTTCCAAACGAATGAGCAGGAATGTGTATTTTTGGTTGGGGAGGCAACATTGCCTGATCACCTTGCATTCTGACTAGCTATCACAAAGTGATATTCAAAGTGACATGCAGCCATCGATAACGATGTGGCGACTTCATATCCTAAATACATAAACGTTGCCCGTAAAGCGCGCGCAGTACTTTAAACACAGTAAAATGGTCTCAAAAAACACAACTTTTACTGAAAGAGAATGGCATTCTAGAACGCGGTATACAATTAATAACTGTTCAAATTTTACAAGTCATCATCACCCCCAGCAGGAGCTAGACTAGGCCCGTGGCTACAGCAGGCTCCCATCACTGAAATTTAAGTTCAAATTCAATCTAGACGAATGACTCGATTTTTATAGCGGTGCAAGTACAATTTACTGTGCGAAACAATATATTATTTTGTTTTTTGCGTCTTACCTGCAGATGTTCCTGAAATCGTATTGGTAAAATTTGTGCCATTCTTCTTGCGTTTAGAGAAAGGGAGTAGGAAAAAAGGAAAGGGGAAGGGGATACTAGGAAGGACGAATACTTTTTAGTGTCGCTAGTACAAAAATCCTAATATGTAAAATATTATACAAATGATTAGCTCTGTTCGGCTTCTGTCGGTATCAATCTGATTCAGTCGTCTCATTCAGTCCCACCCGCAGAGCACCTCAACACGGCAATCTATACTTCCGCTATGAAAAGTAGTCCAAATGTTAGATGCTGATGCTCAAATTCAGAATATTACTTTTGAGGGGATATTGTAATCATGAGACTATTTTTGTAATAAGGAATTACAAGGTTTCCTTTCTTGTTTAACCGTCCACAGACTCCGACTTCAACAAATGCTGAACAATATATTTCGGTTGTCCCCGTGTACCCTTCCGCAACCCCTTCCCCTTCTTTTTTTTTAACTACGAAATCAAGGCACGTGACAAACCCCCTCCTCTTCTTCCCATTCCTGCTACACTTAATGCGGAGAGTAGACAACGAGCATTCGGACTATCCTCGATTAATTAAGAACAGGACAGCGTCTATGTTTCGGGGCTTGATTATATCACCACGACCAGTTATGTTTATGACACAGTTGAATTAATTACAGGCAGGTTTTGTCGTTTTGTTTTAAAATTAAAATTGTCACTTTTGTGACGTTTTACGTGGGACAAAATAAAGTACCCTACTATAAACGAATAAGAATTATTATAATAAAATATAATGTGTTACACTTTGATGTAAAAAGGAAACAAACTAACTAACTAATCACTTGATTTCAGGACATTATTTTAAAAAAACGGAAAACTGAAACAATAATAGTAAACCATGGAAAATCTTCGCAACAATACTTAATTCTTAGTCTATGGATATTCAGTGACTCCAATTTACTTATCACATATTTTCGGTCTAACAATTGACCCATCTCTCTCATTAGAACTACACTAAAATATTTTGAAAGCAGCATTCTTTCATCTAAGAAACACTGCTGAAATCAGGCATTTCCTCAGTCTTAAAGAATGCAGATAACGTTTCTTAGGCAGCCCCCACACTATGACCAAACCTTTACAACTTGTTCACACGACAGCTTAGATCTTAATCAAAGTGTAAAGGAACACTCCTCATCACACCCGTCTTGGCATCACTTCACTGGTTACCTGTAAAGCATTGTGCTTCAAGCGGTTACGTGTAACTTACAAAACATTAAATTGACTTGGGCCTTCATTTTTAAAACACCTCTAAGACCCCAACAATCTGGACCTCCCTCTCTTGACATAAACTGTCATTAACTGTGGTCAAGGCAATCAAGATTCCGAAAAAAATTCGCTTGAACAAATAAAATTTAATCGATACATTTTTTTAGTCAATTTTACGTATAGACATGTAAACAACACCGCAATGCTAGTTAAAATACTACGAGGTACGAACGAATTGCCTTGGGATTCTTGCCATTGCCTTGTGGCTTTAGTGTTAGGTGAAATGTGACACATTAGAAATATTTAAACTCCTATTAATTTAAATAAACGTCTACTCATAATACTTAATACAATTAATAATACTTAGCCTAATAATACTTTTTTTCACACTTGCAGGAATTAATGAAGCAGCTAGACTTAAACAAATCGTCTAGTATGCTACAATATGTATTGTCCATAGGTAATTAACCATATCTGTTTAAGAACTCACTGGAGAGCTAAAAACAGCATTGAATAACACGAAACCAATATGATGCGCCTTTTCTTAGTCGAGTGGGGTCTGTTACGACTTGAAAGCAGCGTACTAATGGGGGGTGGTCCCGAGCTCAGCACAAAATACTAAGAAATACCAATTGCAACGAATTTAGAGGCTGAAGTTAGTCCCCAGACGCTTTAAAGTTTTCACTTCAAACGAACCCAAATAATATCTGATGCTGCCCTCTAGAGGGAATATTTAACTAATTTAGAATTTACATATTGCGCTAAATAGAACGGTGGAAAACGTGAAAGTCGAAGAATATACTACCAGTTTATTTTTGCTGAAATAATAGATGTGTATATGCACTCATAATATGTCGCCTGTAATAGCGTGTCGCACTAATTAAATTATTTCCCAGTCTCCCCTCAAGAGAGTATTCGATGTGTCTCCGTATATTTCTGTATCCAGGGCTTGTAATGATATGGCTGTTTAAAAGCGATTTCCTAAATGTCATTACTTGCTTTATGTAAATTTACTCCGCCTCAGCAACACTTAACTGCTGAATGCAAACGGAAAGCAAATAAATAAGCACCGCCAACTTCTGTAATTATAGAAAGACTATAATTAGCGTTGACAACAACACATAGTGAAGGTAAAGCGAAGGTAAATTCTGATAATCTAATCTTACAATTGATGAAGCATAATCAGAATACACAATTTTATTTGGCACCTGACCATCCAAAAGTTTAAAAGGGAATGAATGTTAGGAACTCTGTTTAAAACAGCTCGGGCCCAACCACACAGTTTGTTTTGTTATTCAAAAACACCCTTCAAAAGTACCCCAGCTTTTCTGGTTGGTTTTTATTTTATTTTAGGAATTTGCATTTGGTTGAGGATCTTATCGACCGTCTGTGGGCCCTGATATGAATAGTCTATTTCACTGTGCATGACAGGTCCTAAATCTTAAATAAAATAAAAAACTATTACCAGCACATATATAAAACTAAACACCACTCGCCTAAGTAAACGTGTACCCTATTGGTTTTCGTCATTCATTTTGTTAAGCAATGCTGTTTTATTTATTTGATATGTTCAGCTTTCTTTGTTATTTACTTTTTGTCACTTTTACTTTTGAAAGGCTAGCACAGAACCACAGTTATTATTGCATATTTAACACAATCTAAGACTAAAACATACTGAGCACAACCATTAATGCGTAACATCTTATGTGATTATGTACCAAAGAAGAACTACACCCAGCAAAATGGGTCACTATAGAGAATGCTAAAGGCTATGTATGGTACTAGTATAGGGATTTATGAGCACAAATCTCAAATCAGTGGCCAAATATGAGGTATTAAGTCAGATATAGTTAGTTTTCAATATGGTGTTGGGTTTGTCATGACAACAAAATTGCCCATTTAATAAGGAGTCTGAGAAAGTCAAAACAATTACCCCCTCCACATCTGCACATTGGTGGCAGGGTACAGCGACAAGAATTCAGGCTGGCAGACATTGACAATGACTACATCCTGGGCTTGGATGCTCTCAGCAACAGCGGGGGTTACTCTGCAGATATGTAGCAAACTACTGGCAGTGGATAGACTGTGTGTATCAGCCTCCAGTTCAAACACACATTAGGTCATACACCCAGATTATGTGATCACGGGGAAGAGGCTCCGTCATTCTTCAGTTTGACAACATGAGTTAGGTCTCTTCCAAAGATTTGTTTTAAAAATCACTTCAAATGTAATAATAAACACTATAAAATGGCTTGAAAGAACCAGACTAATATACATGGTGTTATGAATGGGTTTGGCAGACAGAAGAGTATGAAAAGGAATAGGGGGGCTGAGAGAGAGAAAAAATCGCTGTAAGCAAAACAGTGAAGCAAAGATGTGAACCACTTAACCATATAACCATGAATGAAGCATGACCCAGCTGCCATTTGGGCAGAAACTGAAGCTGTTCTCCTGTTGATACAGGAAATTCATCCAGACATCTCTACGCTTCACTTCATCAGCGATAGCCCAACAATGTAGTATCTTGGGAAGAACATTTTATTTCCTCCTTTGCACTCAACCCTTAGAAAAAAAATGAAATGCTGTGAACTGGAAATTCCTGGAGGCTCAGCTTCCAGAGTGGCTCAGTTGATAAAAGGCAGTCACCTGAGTGCAGTCTGAGCCCTTTGAACTGGAGTTTGTCGGTTTGGATCTTAGCTTAGCTAGCTAAAGCAGTTTCTTGCAGAACAGAAGGCTTCCCTTGCCACATCCCAGAATGCACTGCTAGTTACGTGTCTGAAAACTGCTGCTGCTAGCAGTTTCTGGTTGCCCTTATCCCTGGCAGGAATAATGCAACTCATCCATGCTTTCTGGTTGGTTAAACATATCCTTGACTGTTTTGGCAATAAATGTGTTTACCCTGAGAGAGGCAGGTTATGACAGGTCTGAGTAAAAAAAATTATGATTTGAGTTTTGTAAAATTCACATTTCAATTGTAATATGAGTTGGGTAAAATGGTTTCCAAAGTAGGTAGTAGGAAACCATGTCAGAACAATGCTCGTACAAACCAAAAGCAGATTGAAATTGAAAAGTGCAAACTGCAGTTCACAAGAACACAATTTTAATTAATAAATATGGATTGCATATTACAATCACAAAATGTGCCATTCAAGCACGGATTCATTTTTCCTGATTTTGAATAGCGATTTACGACTATAGTGTTAAGCAAATTTCCCCTGCAGCAGATTTTAGTGGTGTCCTGGTTATTTGTCAAAGTTGAGAGTGGTTTGATAAGGTGAGGAAGGCAGCGGGTCCGTACGGCCTCAGCTCCAGGCTTCTTAAATCCTGTGCAGATCGGCTATGCGGGACGGTTGAATACATGTTCAACCTGAGCCTGAAGCTGGGGAGGGGGCCACAGCTCTGGAAGACATCCTGCGTGTCACCTGTGCCAAAGACCCCGCATCCCAAGGACCTCAACAGCTACAGGCCGCTGGCGCTGACGGAAAAGGCTGGTCCTGGTCTATCTCCGTCCCCTGGTGAGCCCATTTATGGACCCACTTCAGTTTGCCTATCACCCTGGCATTGGGGTGGATGACACTATCTTGTACCTCCTCTATCTGAACCACCTCCAGATCAATGGTGGGAAAACCAGGGAGCTGGTGGTGGATTTCCGCAGGAACAGACCCTCTTCTTCTCTACTGGTGAACATCCTGGGTAAGGACATTGACAAGGTAATATCATATAAGTACCTGGGTGTTCAGCTGAACAATAAACTGGAATGGACTGACAACACAACAGCACTCTACAAAAAAGGTCAGAGCAGATTGCATCTGCTAAGGAGACATAGAGCCCCTTGGGGTCCAGGGGGCTCTACTAAATACTTTTTTTGACTCTGGTGGCATCAGCCATTTTCTACGGAGTGGTCTGCTGGGGCACTGGGATTGTGGTGGCAGATAGGAGGAGACTTGACAGGCTGATCAGGAAGGCCAGCTCTGTTCTGGGAGGCCCCCTTGACACCGTGGAGGTGGAGGGAGACAGGAGGATAGTGGCTAAATTATCCTCCATTACGGAGAACTCATCCCACCCTATGCAGGATGCTCTGAAGACACTGGGCAGCTCCTTCAGTGACAGGCTGCTGCACACGCGCTGTGTCAAGGAGAGATACCGCAGGACTTTCCTTCCTGCAGCTGTCAGACTTTACAATCAGCACCGCGCCCAGTAGACTACATGGACAGAATACACACACATCAAGACTGATAAACCGTGCAATTCATGTGATCGTGCAACACTGTAGATATAATTGTTTATTATTTTCTTGCTGCTGTGACATTGTGAATTTCCCCATTGTGGGATTAATAAAAGGATTTTGAATTTGAATTGAAATAACATTGAATGAGATACCATTTATTTTTATATATAAACTACACTCATATTTTTAACTGTTTATTCCCACAAAGTAGCTTAATATATCTAAATATATATATTTTTTGACTTATGACCATCAAATACCATGTGGACATACCATAGTGCATGAGGCTTAATCCACCTAACACAATCTCTATAATAGTGCGGTAAAGGATTACACAAGTTTTTTTTGTGGAAAGTGCACTAAATGTTTTCTTCATATGGATATTGTATTCAGAAGAACCACCACCATCACCTTATATAACACATGGAATCACACATGCTGTTAAATACACAGTTTCTATAGTGCTAGTAAATAAGTCAGTCTACTAGCAGGTACACAGTAACTAAGAGAATTGCTACAATATGCTCGCTCTTATGCGCTACTCTCCAACGTAATATTAAATCCAATTAAGTTAATCAAAGATAATTTATGTTTTTGTGCTTGAATTGCTTGCCAAGAACGCTGCATTAGACAAAAGAGTCATACATGCACTGTTATTGCTGATGTTGACATGGGCGGGTGGCGTAAGTGAGGAACGTAGAGTTCTTGGCCTGACTCTTGCTGTCAATTAGCAGGATTGGGTTAATCTTGTGATGGGAAATTATCTCCAGGAGGCTGCTGAAGAGCTGAGAAACACAGAAAGTCAGAAAAGTAAATGTGACATTTGTTAAAACCTGAATCATAATCAGGCCGATGCACCGGGTGCACTCGTCAATCATTATGACATTTTCATGTTATTGCTTAAACACCCTCTGTTAACTACAGACCAGGGGAATTTCAGACCAGTTGCCAACATACCTCGTACAATGCACTTACCAATGTACACTACGGATGGAGTGTCTTTATACTACTTACAGTTTAGAGACCGATCTTCGTTCGCACCAAACATTCCTTCACTATCCTTTCCCCTTCCCACCCAAACCCCTATCCTGTTGAAAACGGCCTCCTTTTTTCTCTCTTTTTAATGAATTAATAAGTAACTTCCTTCGGAAGATTCTCCTTTCCTCCATCTTGGCTCTGCCCCCCCACCTCCGACGCCCTTTTCATCTCACCTCCTCGTTCTTCTTTCCCTCCTTCCCTAAGGCATAGCTCTGCGAAACCTCCAGGAAGCGCACAGGGATGTTGTAAACTTTCTCCTTGTACAGTACCACCAGCGTGTATGGCTGCCGAGAATTCTGGGCTGAACTGTGTCGCACAAGGAAGGCTCCATCCTGTATAGCCACCCGTTCCAAGTGTCAGTGAGTTTTTAACCACATCAAAAATCTTAAACAGGTCTTAGAAATGCATAAAACATTTAATCAGCATTATTGTTGTACTCAAGTAAATTGATTTGTTTTTACGCCCCTTTATAGCAAAAACACATCCAGATAATGGGCACTTAAGATTTTAACTGTTTGAATGTTAAACTGGTAAAGCAAAAAAACGAAAAACGTTAGTTTACTACGTTTACTGTGGATTTACATAGCAGAGTGCAACAAATCAACCAGTGTCAACGTCACCATCGATGAGCGTGTGTCCGTGTCAGTCTGAACCACTGCCAGTCAGATGGGGAGTGGTGAGTGAACACCAGAGGGCCTGGCTCTCAGCTGCCACATTAGCCTGCTCTTATTTTCTCTTTTTCGTTGGAGATGCTGTGTGCAAGATTAGCTGCTTCCTGGGCCCACTAATCCCATTTTGTGTGACAGGCAGAACATGCCCCCCAGACAGGATATTTATAATGTATCTTTATATATGGGAGGCATGTGAATGTCTTAACTAAAATAGAAGTGCACTCGTGTGGCCACATTGTCTGCGAGTTGTCTGGTTGGAGTGAAAAAGAGGGTTCCTAGCTGCGTGTGCCCCACCTTGTTGACCCTGTGAAGCACTGCTTCCGCCTCCTTGCGGTCACAATTCCCAGCGAACCACTCCATGTCCAGCAGCTGTGACTCCTGGGGATTCAGAGCAATTAGCGCTGTGACGTCACCGCTCACACTACAACGACTGCGATACCTCAAAGTCCCGGAAATGAAAAAGCAATAATTGTTACGATTCTGATCCTAATCTCATGCTTTTACCTTGGCAGTCATGGAAATTTACCTCTGATAGATCAAATTTACCTCTGATTCTGATAGAAGGGATGACTTCTGCTCAGTCGGATTGACCTTGGCTGAGAGAAAAAGTTTGATGTTTGATATTTGCATTATGAAAACACTAACAGACTGCCATTGTCACTGAACATTTACCGTAAAGATCAAATAGAAGATCTCCTGGATAGCTATTTGTACTTATTTTATAATTTCAGAGGTATGCCGTACATACGTGTAGCTGAGAAATACCCCTTGAGTCATTATTGTGATCCTGTGAACGGACAAGTTATTAATAACACCGGCCTTCTGTCCAGCCTGATCTTACCTTTGCCTCCTGTAGGGGTCTCCACTGCCGGAGGGGTGGATGCGCTGCAGCTAAGAGACACCAAAGTCACGACAAGCAACATATGTTCAAATGCCCCCAAGAGTGCTGAACCATGTGACTGACTAAATGTCAGATAAACCTCTGATACACAGGGATGCTCTCCTACCTTGATTTCAGCGATGAGGACGGGGGTGGTTTTGAGACAGGGGTGGGGATGGGTCGTTTGGCCAGAAAGGGGGGACTTTTGACTTCAGGAGCTGAAGGACAAATTTTTAAAAATGGTTTCTGCTAATAGTAGCATTGCATGTTAACAAGTCATACCAAGGTCGTCATACTAACATACCATACCATACCATAGAACATAAAGGTTTAGAGTAGGTTTTGGTCAAATTTCAGTGTTGAAAAACAAGAGGAAGCTAGAATGTATACAAATAAATAATTCTTACCATTACTGGGCAAGTGCAAGTTCTGGAAGAAAAAATTTAAAAAAACGAAATTAACTCCCTAAATATATGTATGTACGTACATTTCCACAATACACTGCAAGTTTTCTTGGAAAAAGGAGGACAGTTGAAAAGCAATATAAAAAAAGCCAAAGACAGAGTAGCAGAGAGAGAAGTGCTGAAGTCCACGGGCAGAGCTACGTACAGACTTGGCCCTGGGCACTGGGGGCTTCATCCTAGAAGACAGGCAGAGCGGAGAAACACTTCAACCACTTCAACCCTGCAACCATGATTGTAACTTGGATGATATAACTCGTCTGAGAGTGCAACATTCACCAAATGGTTCTCTGGCATTAGGCACCGAACCGACGTACATGAGAGGTGGACCTTCGCAAGGCAGGTTCATTGGGAGACTGGGAGGCATCCGTATGGCAACACCAGGACTGGGGGCGCAGGCTGCAAAACATTTTTGATACCCTGTTTAAAAATTTGACTTACCAAGAGCCGCTGGAAAAAAATAGGGGGAATATGGGGAGACTGGAAAAGTTCGGAGCAAACAGAAAACTGACCTTCGTGAGGCTCTAAGTAGAGGTCATCACCATCCCCCTACAGAGATTAGCACAAACACCATTTGACAAAAAAGCCAGAATGCTGCATGTACTTATACAAGAAATGGGATTTGGTTAACAATATACTTGAAACCAGAAGAGCTAACTTTGTTTCATGTAAATATTTCTGGAGTTTTGCTCACCTGTCCCTCATTTGGGTCCAAGTACACATCTGAAAAGCAGAGACAATGAGTCAATTGCAATTTTCGTCTTCTTACACTCAGGCGACCTTAGAAGTAAAATTTCTGATCATTTCTCATGATTTATGCAGTGAAGGACTGTAATGAGACAGAGCAGTGGTTCCGCTGCACTGCTGTAAAAGAGGATGTCAGTATTAATTTCACCGTTACGGGGGTGGAGACATGGTTCACTCAATCCCACTGACCACCCAGCCATGAAAATGTGTTCTAGACATACATAGAACAATACATATGAACGGTTTTACAAAAGCTTATTTATGATCAGTGTTTTTAACCTTACCTTCCTCAAAGGGGACAGAAGGACCGAAGCTGGTGGCCAGGCAGGGGGCAGGCTTTGAGGGAGGTGCTTTCTTTGGCGGGGGCTTCTTTCCTGGTTTCTCTTTCCGGTTGACTTGTGGGGCTAGTGTCAAGAATGGACAATAGATCATAAAATTCGTTCCTCAACCCTGGAGGGCTAAGGACAATAGGTTTTCCAGCACTCCACCCCCCCTAATTCAGGTTTCAATTAACCACGAGCACGGTTTTACATGTTAATTAGCGATTAGGCTTTAATTGGCCCAAACACTTTAACACAAAATAATGTACCTATGACCCGACACACAGTTTTTACAACGGCATTCCGAATGACAGGTAAGGAGTGCTCGCCTCCTTTGGTACACAACCAGGAGTCATGCCCTCAAGCCCTGGAGACGCCCCAGCCCGCCGTGATGGGCAGACAAGCTGTGGGGCCATACCCATCGCTGGACCTCATTGTGCACCTGAGAGTGGTTAATCGGTGCTAGCAATTAAAAGACATTTTAATTTTTAGTGCCAGCAACTGCCAGCTCTTTAGATAGAGTTCAGACTGAGGAGTCTAGTTTGTGGCTAGGTTTTTACATTTTTTTATTTATTTGCGCAGGCTTATTTAAAAAAAATTAAAGGCAATCAGATGAAGTTATAAAATTTGTGTAATGTTCTACTATATATTGTATATACCCTCCAGAAAGGGTGTTTTGCTTCCTGTTTGCCATTTCAGTTCCGTTTTATCGAGATTATGCTGCAAGACCTTCTCCTGCCTCCATGATACACCGCTTCTGGACCGTGCACGCCCCATTGAGTTTCACCAACTTAGCTTTTCCCAGGAACTTAACTTCATAAAGAATCATAGAAAAAGCTGAATGAATGAAGAACAAAGGTATCGAGTGCAGCCAATCACAGTCCTAATTGTTGTCATGTTTCTCCAACGTCTACTGACAGGTTTTTTCGCCTGTTCCTGGTCAACACCTTGCACCTGACCACAATACACTTTCTATGTATATTGAGTATAAATAACTCACCTTTTTTAATGACTATTGTCAAGAAAAGAGGAAGCTCCAATTGGTTTTGTGCCTAACCGCTCCACTGTTCTCCACCCCCCCATCGCTATACTGGTCCCTGATAAGTGCTCAATGAGAGAGCTCCCTGTATCACTTACATGAATGGAGAAAGCTCGTCCGTGTCCCCTTGTGTAAGGTAAGAGCAAAATCTAGTCAATAACGGTTAAACAGTAGTATAATAGAATAAATGGGACCCTCACGTTGTGGTTTGATGTGGGGGTCAATATATGTTTCCTCCATGCCGGGGAATGGCCCTGGCTTCTGTAGAAGAACGACAGACTGTGTTATAAAAGAAAATAAGTACAGCATAGCTTATGTACAGCAGACACATGCACAGGAGACATACTTTCACATGCCCAAGTAGGTAGCACACTAACATAGCCAGAGGAGGGAGAGGAGAGAGAAGAAACACACAGACACATTACCGGTGCTTTGCCAACGGGGGCCGTCTTGACTGGTCGGGGAGGCCTGCTGGGAATGGGGGCTGGGCTTCTCTCTGCCTCAATCGAGAAGATACCAACAATTACATGACCTAAGCAATTACAATGTCACAGCGGGGACAATGTGGGAGGCTTTCTGTTTCCACATAGCTCTAACTCATGTACTCCTTTAACATCAAGCGATTCAAACGTAGCATTAATGGTATTTTCTGGGTCACGGCTATAGAAATGATGGAAAAGACCCGTCCTCTCCCCACCTAGGTAGACATTCCCTTGCATTGGTCTGGGGTCAACCTTAATGGCTGGACGCTCACATGGAGGGGCCTCATACGTGTCCCCGTCCTCCTCGTCCTGCCAGACAAACACAAAAGAATACACCATCTAAATAATATACCAAAACGGCAGAGTTCCTACAGACCAGCCAAGCCATATCAGCACGTTCTAAAATTTGGAGAAAATTTTCTAATAATTGGTGATTCCACATGTTGATTAAAATCGATGGAATAACATGCCCTTCCCAAAGCCAACCATAATTTTGGTGGAACAAACATGGTACGTGTCTGCCAGCAAAACACTTGGAATAACAACCCCAGATTTGTTTTTAAAACCAGATTTTTACAGATTTTTACAGACGTACTACAGTGTCCTTTTGAAAACTGAACATCGAATATAATATCACATCACATCCTACAGTCATGACCAAAAACGGGGTGAGAGTAGGTTTTGGCTCCGCTTACAAACTCATCCTCTGGCCAGCCTAAAGCAGCGTTGTTATCTGAAAAACAGGGTGAGGAAGATTATAAACACATAGCCACAGCAGCAGAGAAGCTACCCAGACGGCGACTCGGTATGTATTTAAGACCTCAGATCCTATATATATATATATAGATAAGCAAAAGAGAAACTATGTTGTTCCATATTAATTTAGAACCATATCGTTTTGCTTAGAGATACGCTTTTTGGTTTCTTTGAATGGAAATTAGGTTTAGAAACGATAGGGTTCAAGCAGGAATGGCTTCAGTCCCTAATAATAATAATTTAAAAGCCAGAGGAAAAACAAAAACGGTTCCAGTGTACATAATGGCACTGAAAAAGTATGACAAATTAGGCATCCATTGTTTTTGTACGTGCAAAAGCTCAACTTTCTTAGCTGGCCATCATATTTTCTGATCCTAATAAACATATAGAAAACACATACAGAAACACTAACAAAAGCAGAATCACCACTTGAACCCTGATGAGGTATTTGCTTACTATATTTGAATATACCTTGGATTTAACAGTATTAAGAAATCTATAAATATTAATGAACACCATTATATACGCTTTCCTATGACAAATGGAGCTTACCAATCCTTTTTGGGGGAGCGGGAGGGCCGCAGTGTCTGCAATACATACAAATGACAGATACTGGTAAAATAGATACTGAAACTTTCTATTATGAATATAATAAGCCAATTGACTGTAATTGCTTGTGTAATTGGGAAAACATGTACTCAAGCTGATTAATCAAAACAGACACGTGCATCTCTAATGAATGTGATCATAACTTCTTACTGGTTCTTAAACTTGCCGAAGAAACTCTGCAAAAGAAATAAAGAGACATAATGACAACATGAACATATATATATATATATATATATACACAGCATCCACATACAAAACAGCCATATACATAACATCCATAGACACAACATATTCGAGACAGTTGTTAGAAAAAGCTTTTAATACTCCTAGTACAAGAGGACAGCAGCCACAAACAAACGTATGTTGTGATGACCCGCCCAGTTGTCAACCATACATATCCACCTTCTGTTTTCAGACCTCCCTCCATGTGACCCGTTAAGTGCACAACAGGGTAGCCCTGATGAGCCACACATAAAACAATCAAATACCTCTTATCAGCAGGATATTAACAAAGGCCTGTAGAGGCAACAAACGACTAGCGGCTAGATTGTCAGGGTAAGAAAAAACTGATGTTGAGAACTCTATACATGCATTTTTTGTCCCGTTCTTAACCTTAGGTCACTCGATATCTGACATCTGTCTCCTGCCTGACCACCGGAGTTGGACATATCTCCAAAACATTCTCTTTGTGAAATGACCCGTGCCTTTTAAGCTAAGAAAGATGCTAAGCTAGAGAACGACAATTCAGAAACCCAGAATTGCCAGGTTCATTAGGTTTAGATGTAAAAATACGTCTTAAGCTGAAGCAAAGCAAACATGCATATCTCATAAATATGCATAACATCCATACACATAACATTATTACATACAGTATTGTAGAAACCTGGGAGTAGGTGGGGCGACCAAACGTTCTGGGAGTTTATTGTTTTGGGGTGGTCTCTAACATAATAACTATGTTATTTAGAGCCGAAGGCTAATAAAAAAAAGCCTTCAGGACATACGGCAAAATGTAGAAGTGTATGTGACTAATCTTCAGAATTCTTTTTGACTACAACACTCCTTGAATTTGAGACTCGCCGGAGGTATTTGTGGCATACATTTGTCGTTTGCCTTTGAGTTATTTTTGTTATTTCATCGTTCCACTGACACTATTTATTATCCATTGATCAGAATACTTTTGAAATATAAAGGTGAGTGCAAATTCACTGCTGCCTCGTACAATGAATGTTTATGTTTATCTTTAAATCATAACATAGCAGTTTTTAAATGCCAGGTTTGCCAATCTGGTGCGAGTGTGAGCGCATGCCAAAATGGTAACATAGCAGAGTCCCCTCAACACTACTACTTTTGGAAAACATCGTGAGAAAGTTATGTTTTACTACTCATTGGGAAAATACAGAATTTCTGAATTCTGAAAATTTGCAATTTTAGACAGAAAATCACTTTCACTGCAGTTTCCGTTTGTCTGAGGGAACGATTCCTGTTAATTATTTCAGGTTTGGGAAAGGGGAAAGGGGAGGTTAGCCAGAGCAGCGCCGGTGGTTTGGACGCAAAAAACGCCCTTGTGTTTCTTAAACACACACACGAACTATGTGGGTCGATTCCCTCTGTTAATATTTGAGCCTTTGCAGGTTACCCGCTACCGAATCCAAACAGTTTTAGTGGCTTTCACTGAATTAAACGTAGTAAATCATCTGCTGTTTTGAACCCCATGTATAACTATTTCAATGTTAATACACGATACAATTGTCTTTAAAACCCTCATTATGACAAATTTAATCCGTTAACAGCATTTATAAACGACGTTAGCCAATTAGAATCGATAATTCGTATGATTATTTAACATATAAGTCCATTAAAAAACATATAAATGAGATAGAAAGCGTACGTTACCATGATCCTGGTGGAAAATAAGTCCACTTTAACTCATCAGGAAACTCTTTTACGGCAGTCTCAAATGCAAATCATCATTGACAGAACAAGGGATGAGAACAGTGAGCCGATTAAAAATTCCGGTAGACTAGAGCCGCGGTGTCCTGGAGTGTATTTGCATACTGGTTTGTAATGGACTGCTGTGCGCAGGTGAAAAGGGTTACCATTTGGTGAGGCAGAGTAGCCAACAAAGTTCCGTAATGTGAAGGCTTGGTGCAGCAATGTCATGTTACCAAATTCAACAACAAAGGCAAAAGTAGCCAGTCAAAATGTTTCCTCTTTCACGGTATCGACAGGCTGTACTATATTTAGCAAAATTACTGGGAACTAGATGGCAGCTTTGGTTTCAGTTTACGGATGATCAAATTAAATATTCTCAATAAGCACTTTCAATACTGTCACTCGTGCATCAATAAAAATCATACAACAAGAATATTGTGTCATAACAGAGGTGGAATTCGCGGAAAAAGCAGTGAGGCGCCGTAGGGTACATCATCTTCATTCTAGTAGATGCGTCTGAAAACCTCTCGCAGCTACTATTGAAACGCTTTCGCATAAACATATGGAAACGTCTCGCACACAAAACTGAGATATGTTTGCATACATATGTTATGAAATGATACGTGGAAATTAACCTTAATAAGAAAAATAATTTTTGTATCAGTAACCATTCGTGTTCAGTTATTCAGTATGGATGGCAGCACTGACCAAGTCTTGGTCCTTTAAAGACCATTATGTGTACACTTGCCCCAAACACAGTTAACAGAGATTAAAGCTGTCAGACTGTCAAAACTTCTTTATCACTGACTTTATTACAGTGGCCTAGAAAGTCAATTCCCGTTGAGGACAATTCTCTCTGTGAGGGAATGGGGAACTGCGCACTGTCACCATCAACCTGCCATTAAATGACAGCAAGCTTGCTGAAATCTGAAAAGGAACTGAACTGAAGACAACTAGTTCACCACACTGAAGCAGGGTTTATCAGGGTCACTGGACAGAAATAAAAAGAGACAGAGGGAACCCATGGAGGGTGGCGGCAGACATCCTGGGTCCAATCCTACACTCCACCAGAGGAAACTGATTTGTGCTTGTTGCCATGGACTGGTTCACCAACCACAGATCAAGAAAAAAAGACAGCGAATGACACGCGAGACAGTGAGTCTTTTGAGAGACGGTCAGCCGATTTGGCATTCAAAGTGACAGGCTGGTGGTCTGCTGTAATTGCACCCTGGATGACCAGCTGGATCTCACCATGGTCAAGGACCAGATAGACTGGGATGTTCAACTAATTAACGTCAGATTATTAAAAATTCTGCACTGTTTTTCAAATCTTGTAACAAGTGTTATATATTTAGGGGTGGGTAAAGTCTGCAAAGAAAGCACAGTTTTGTTAGAAATGTTCAGCTACTGTTGTGCGTAAGATGTGAATATAATCCATTTTGTATCTACATTGCCAATTGTGCTAACGCATCTCAGCCATAGACACCCATCACCACACACAAGGATGGTGAGGAAGCGCAACCAGGCTCCTCCAATCCTAGTCGCCTTCGAGACACCTGTATCTTCTCTGCACTCCAGGCTACACGGCCCACAGGAGAGGTTCAGAATGGTGGAGAGGCACGTCCCTCTTGACTTTAAGGTACTCCATGATGCACTGCCAGCAACTCATCTCCCGTGGCAATTCTTCCGCAAACGGAATCTGGCACCCTGGTTCTCCCGCTCCCCTGGAGCTCCCGCTCGTTCTCTTCCCACCAAGCGCACTTCTGGCAGTTCCCGTCCGAACAGGGGGACCTTGCGTTCTGGTGCTTCTCCCCTGCACGGTGCTGGCTAGTGCAGTGGAAAGCCTGCCGCTGAATATTGTACCTATTTCTGTGTACAGTAAACAGTAGGGTTAGGGTTAAGTGGACGTACCATAAACAATGTACCCTTTTCGACATGTAGTGGAAATAAAATTTAATAGCATCCGGCAGTCAATTATTATTGCATGAATTAAATTTGGAAATATTTCATGAATAACTTGAATTTAATACTAATTTGATTGCAATGACTTAAAGATATGTCCTAAATTCAGATATGTTTATGGTGACCTGCTAAATAATATGTCCATATTGTCCCACCAAGGGGTTGTGGGTTGCATTAGGACTGGGCAAAGGGAGTCCAATATTCACCATTCAGTTCACATTGTGCTTTCAAAGGTTTTCAACTGGGAGTTAACCCTTGTCTTGTAAACATTCTCTGCTAAAGAACCATCAGCTGTTTGTTGAACACA
Source organism: Hiodon tergisus (assembly GCA_025775045.1). Taxonomy (NCBI): domain Eukaryota; kingdom Metazoa; phylum Chordata; class Actinopteri; order Hiodontiformes; family Hiodontidae; genus Hiodon; species Hiodon tergisus. Next base: position 26,069 of record JAOVYW010015703.1, on the reverse strand, counting down.
TTTTTATTAATAGTAAGAACGAATATAAAGGTGGACTAACGGGTGGCAGTGTGTTTGAGGGAGAACATTTTCACGCAAACACCATTTCTGGTATAAAAATTTTATTTATTTATTTTTAAAAACAAATAGGAAACTAAGTGGTTCATTGTCAAAAGTGATCATAGAAACACATACAAAAATAAATAGGAACATTAATAATACATCAGACATGTATCTTGTCTACAAGGATACCATGATTTGTTACAGTCTACATATACATAAATATGTACTATACAACATGCCAGTAAAAACTAAAGATCACAACCCTCCAGGAAATCTGTTCCTTCACACAAACACAAAAGAGCAGAGCTCGACTTTGGTGAGGTTCACTTGGGTGTGTGGCAGACGTGCCAAAACAGGCCATGAGGAACTCGCTTCCATTCAGTACAGGTTTTACAGCTGCTTCTAACTTTTAGAGACAGCGTGCATGCTCAGTCTTGGGCTCAACCCATCACATTAGAAGAAAGGCAGAGTTGTCCAGCTCATTGTTTATTGGTGATGTTTTCCGAGCAGATTTCCCTTTTTTTGAGATTTCAGGCCACACTGTCTCAAGAGCTTTTTATGTTTCAAAATAAGCACTCCAAAATATCAAATGAGAACACACACACGCGCATACACACGCACACACACACGTGCACACACCCACCCACGCACGCTCACACACACACCCACACACGCTCACACACCCACACACACACACACATACATATATATATAAATACAATGCATTCCCAACTACAAAAATTATCGTAATGGATCATAACTTAATTATTAATATAACTCAAGCATTCATTCACTTTCCTATTACTAATTGTGCAATTTGATGTTTCAATAGAAATTATCTTTAGATTTAAAAGTATTGTTAGAATTTTTTTTAATGAATATACCTTATCACCCTAGACCTGCGACCAGCATTTGTCTATTTAAACAACACAATATAAAATCAGAGCGCTTTTTGAGTACAAGAACTTAATAGGATTCTGTGCAGTACAGATAAAGCGAGCCATTGTCCACTTTCAAGTGGGCTAAGACTCTCCAGCATCTCCCTATTTCCTGCCTATCCCGATTAATTTTCAGTACAGAGATAAATAAGGTAAACTAAACCCAATGGGTAGGGAAATAATTCTATCCTTTGTGCATATTTGATATTTTTCATAGGTCTGGCCTTCCTGTCAATATGAATGCAAATCTCATTGGTTACATTTTAACATGTGACACATTTACGAAGCTGGATGGAACCGTGAAACGCAGGGCATTTAACCACACCATTCCAGACTAATGCCCCAGCCACCAGAACGTCCTAGGCCCTCGTCTTGCTGGTGATCCAGCTGATGTACTGTGTGACACGAGTGTACACCCCTGGGGTGTCCTTCTTTCCGCAGCCATCTCCCCAGCTGATGAGACCCAGAAGGGTCAGGCGCCCATCCTTTGGACACACCAAAGGGCCACCAGAGTCCCCCTTATATAAGACACAGAGAGAAGAGGGGATTTGAAATTTGCAAGCATTCTAAGTCACGCAATGATTTTCTCTTATTGTCAATATCAATAAAAGCCTGCGCCACAGCGGGCCTGAGAGGACGTTTACCTTGCAGGCATCGTCCAATCCTCTGGTGTCCCCGGCGCACAGCATGTTCGGTGTGACCAGTCGTCCAGACAGCTTCTCGGACACGCACTGGCTCCGTGGCCACAGTCGCACGTGGCCTCTCTTCACTCGCTCAGAGTAGAACGGCGAGACTGAAACGTAAATCGATAAATTCCGGCATGTCAACAACGTTCCAGCAACCACTTTGTTACCACCCAATCTGTGGAAAGTATAACCCCTTTAATAGGTATAAAACATTGATTTAAGGTCACTAATTGGCACTTGGTTAACCCAAGCCCATACGAAATTATCAAAAAATTAATCAGAGATGACAGAGATGGAGGAGCAGCACCCGCAGGAAATTTGATTAACAGCCTTTATTAACAACATTCTTTTCCCAGTAGGTGGACGGGTTTTTTTCCGGGAAAAAGCTGGAGGGGCGGCGGACAAAAAGAGAAAAGGCGTCAAAAAAGGGACAGCGAATCAGGACGGGAAAAGGACGCAGTAATGTCCATGCGATACCTACCTAACCCTAACCCTTACCTACTTTTGCAAATTTATCGCTGATTTTAGTTTTCTTTGATATATATATATATATATATATATATAGTCCGGCAATCCCGCGAGGGACCTGGGCAGGACTGTTTTCATTTTCTTGTTTTCTTTTGTTTTGTTTTGCCTGTTTGGCGCGAAGGAATAAAAAGCGGCTCGTCCGCTGCTCATCAACTTCCTATTGGCGTGGTGCTGCGTCTTACAGAAGCGTTTATAAGATCCTTCAACATTGAGTCAAGTAAAGCAAGGCCATATTTAATTTAAGTGACGCAAGACCAATTATTAATGTTATTTCATGAAGGTTACTGCAGCAGCTTCCTTTGCCACTGGGAGCTAAAGTCTTAGCAGAGCGAAACCTGACGCCTGCGGCAACCTCTTGCTGGGCTACGCAATCGCTTACACTCTTTCTCTTTCCCGTATCCGGAGATCTCGCACTCGGTCCAGTCTGGTAGGACCAGGCTGGGTTCTGGCAGGCAGACCGGCTGGACCTCAGGGGAGTAGATGGCACAGATGCCGGTACTGCTCTTCAGCTTCAACAGAACTGAGAAAAAGGAGTGGAGGAATACATTACATTATATTACATTTACTTAGATCTTACAAGCGCTTATAGGTTTGCAAGTTGTGTGGCCCACTTATGTAATTTTTTTTCATGGTGCTGAAGGGACTATGGTCTAGAGACAAATGAACAATACGCATATCAAGCCGTGTAAAACCGGAAGTGATGCCTCCTCTCGAGTTCAAGACTTTCCCTAATGATGTCTACGATTCTGCACAGTCTGCGACAAGCTGTCTCGTGCAGTGTGCGTAGCTCGCAAACCCCGATCTACAGTGAGAAACTGTAGCTCAGTCAGTAAAGTGCGAGTGGCGCTATGTCTCCAAATTGCCAAAATAGCACAACATAAGCCCGGCATAATGGGATGGTACTCCAGAAACATTTTGTTCACCGATATGCAGATAGCGTGTGCTCACTCACCAATGTCATTGTCGTACGTATCGTCATTGTATTGCTCATGTACCCAGTATTTCTCCACGCCAAATATCTGCTCGCTGCTGGAGTTCTGTCGCCGGAACGTCCGCCCCAAGACCACCTCCAAGCGCCCTGTATTGAAACTGAACAAGGCAAAGCGTCACATGCTGCTAATACACAAGCAGACAGACATCCACGCACATGCTCAAAAATAAACACGGCTGATACTAGACTAGTAGATCATGTTAGTAAATCATGTTAGTAAATAAGTAAGGGTGGAACCTATTACTCATAGCAAGGTAGCTGGAACATTTGTACAGTTAAGGTCTGGCCTAACTTGATCTACCTTTCTTGGAAGCAATGCGCAGCAGATAACACCCAGCAGGAGTCAATCAGTACACCTCCACAGAGGAACGTGTGTGTCTTGGTGCGCGGCCGGTACACATTAATGGCCGCCTGCCAGGGCTGGGTGGTGATGTCGCTCTCCTGACCCCCCAGTATCCGGAACTGGGGGAGCCCTGGGACGGTCTTGTCCACCCGCTGACCACAGGAGGCTGGATGGCGGAGGGCAGAGAGGGGAGAGGACGGTTGCATTTGACGCTACATAACATTGTCGCAGTAGTTCTATATTGCCCTTGTAGTGTCATGATTAGGTGATTCATCCTACCTCCGTTGGTGGTAGTAGGTGAGCGAGGGCCATTAGTGGTGATGGACGATGGTCTTCCTGTTGAAGAAGAGTCCACAGGAATCAGTTAGTAAAGAGAAGAGACTGTACTCATGTAGCTTTGTAATGTGAACCAATAAGGTTTTTCGATGCATTTCTGACAGAAAAACGTCAGAAGAAACTCTATGCCATATGAAAGTCTAATCTAGCCAAAGTCAATTAGCGCTGTATAAAAACCCCTTTGCTGATCTCCTGGTATCACGGCAGACGAGGGGGCTATCCAACCAATAGCAATCATTAAAAAGCCAACATGACATCGTTATTATAATATTATGCACTCACTGCACTTGGCAATGTCGCAATGTTCCCATGTCAACTGGGGGCCTTTGTAGATGTGGCACCAGGGACCGGTGTCTCCATTTGGGTTTCTGTAAGGGAGTTAAGATGCTTATCGGTTCAGTAGGTAGACACATTGGGTTGCATTTCAGTCTGCATGCTGGTTTACACTGCACCCTGTGTATGTGTTTGTGTGTGTGAAGTGGAGTTCGCACCTGCAGTAGTTGTGGCTGCCCAAGCCCTGCTCCCTGGCGTCGGATCTGAATGCGTTGTAATTCTTGCGCTTCACTGCAGGCGAGTCCCAGGGTAGGCAACGTTCTCCGGACTTTGTTACCCCCGTCGTCCCTCGATACGTCTGGCCCATCCTGAGAACGCACTCCAAATTCCTGTCTACAAAAACAACGCCCATCGAAAATGAACCCGTGTACACTCAGATTATCTTCGTGATTTTGAATGTTTTTTTCTGAGTGTCCAGACTGCTTAGTTCTTGCCTTTTGGACAGGTGGGCAGGCTGCAGTATTCCCAGCCGATCTGAATTCCTTTGTTAACATAGCACCAAGGCATCCTGTCTTTGTCTGGGTTCCTGGGGAGATAACGTTTAACGGTGGACTAGTTAGTCACTATATCTACTGATAACTAACCAACAGTGTCTATTAGAGGCTGGGAGGAAAGACCGTGCTAAATGTGTTTTACACAGTATCAGCTTGTGTGTGCCATGACATCCGGGAAATCCCTATGAGTTCACCTGCAGTAGTTGTGGTTGCCAAGTCCCAGCATACTTCCGTCTGACCTCATAGCGGTAAACTTCTTTCCTCGCAGAGCTGTGGAGTTCCAGTTTATGCATTCACGTCCTGTCTGGCTGAGACTCAGTGCACCACGGTAACTCTCCCCTGCGCCCAAAATGCACTTCTCTGTTGTATCTGAAGAGAAAAATATGCAATATCCACACGTAATGTATCTGTGTTGTATGTGTGTAAAATGCAGGGATCAACAGAATCGATGCCATTTGTTCTCACCGCTTTTTAAAACCCACCGTTGATCGAGAAAAGACAGAGTTTATGACCGAGAAAAGGCCAAGTTTACGTTACAGTCTGCTTTGACCCCATGTTTTAAAAATGTAGTTTTCTATAATGAACTGGTCATCTGACTTAGTAAAAATATTCAGCGGTTCAAATCGCCAGTACTTACTGATCTCGCACTGTGCTCCAGAGAATCCTGGCGGACATTGGCACAAAAAGTCGGTGGAGTACACAGCCTCTTTGCATGTCCCACCATTGTAGCATTGAGAGAGGTAACAGGCTGAAATCAGAGATGGAAATGTGTGGTCAATGCAGGACTACCTATACTTTTCTCAGATTACGATCTAAAACGCGTTCCTTTCATTCCACGCGTTCCTTTCATTGTGTGGGTCAGTTTGAAACTTGGGAGGTTTTGGCATATGTAATTATGTTGGCATCGGTAACGGTGGCTTAGATATCAAGCAGCTTTTGCTTAAATATAATTACCCAGCATATTCCGGTTCTGTCTAAAGTGGTTTCTGTTTATCCCTGCCTTTTGCTCGTCTACGGGACGAATACACAGTCAGGAGAGTCTGTGTACTTCAATCCAAAGGAAAGCATGTCTAAAAGTTCACGAGCTGCCATTTGTAAAACTGAAAGCGCTGCTTCCTTTTATTACCAGAAAGTCATGCGCCCTCTTCGGGACCTTTTAAACTTTCAAACCCACCATCATTACGATGTCACATTTTGTGTATTCAAAAAAAAAATAATTGCATTCTAGTCATTTGATTTCCCTAAATGATACATGGAGTCTGGTATTTGAGAAAATTAGGTATTGGCTTGGGCTCAGAAGCCAGCCTGACTTTTTATAAGATATTCTTCCCTCCCTGGTCTGTCTCTCTCAGCCAACACAAGCTTACTCATGACCGCGGAGAGAAAATGTGTTTCCAATTCTGAGTGTTTATTCTGAAACAAGCTGTCGTTGATCACTCCCAAAGTTCGTCACTGAGAGCTTGCATGTGCGTCTGAAACACTGAGCCAAACGTATCTGACAAAGTGATGATGCTGAGGTCCTTCAATTTACTTTTACCCAAGGAAGGAAAAGGCCAAGAGCCACATACCCATGACGGAGTAGAGACAGAGAGAGAACTTGCCCAGCTACAGCGAACTGCATGTGTTTACATGTGTTTACCCGGTCGACAACCTGTGGGAGAGGACCTGATCGTGGACCCAGCCATGAGGCAGGGTGTGACAGCGAGACCACATGTGTTCGTGCGTGTGTAGAAGTTGCTCAGCTGAAGGTCATCCCCGCGAACGTCTGGGTCTACTCACTGACGACAGGCACACTGTGACACAGCTCCATTCTCCGCTGGGTGCAGCGGCAGAACTCCGCCCGTTGGCCCTTCCAGCGTAGCCAGGTGTCCCCTCGACCTCGAACGGCCGCGGATTGGCTGTCCACACAGAAGTCTGATAGGAAGAGAGAAAGAGTGAGGAGAAGATCATTTCACGTAGAGAAAAAGAGAGGACGAGCGGGGGGAAGAAAAGACAAAATCCCAGAGCAGGAATTAGAGACATAAAGTGCTACATCCTGAATATGTTAATTAAAAGAGAATAGTGGCAGGTATGGTTCGGTCACAGGGTAGTCTGGTAGGAGTTGATGTTGGTGAAGAGACCACGGAAGATAGAGATTGCAGAACATGAAAGAGAATGGGCTCTATTAAAGCGTTGGTGTTTGGTATTGAGGGCCATGCTCCTCCAAGACTTTGGTTACACAAAATTCTTCCAACATCTTACGTTGCTCAAGATAAAGACCATCGCCGCTTGTCTATGAGCTGGGCTCAGTTTATTGAGAGGGTCTTATAACAAGTTTAGCAGTTGTCCCAGTGGTTATTTTTTATAACTACAACACAGCATTGAATATGAAAGGAATGTCAGATTAATGAAACTTTTAAATACATAAAGCGACAGAAGAGAAAAAGAGGGGGGGAGTGCTGAAATGCTTCACTGCAAATCATTAAAGTGAGTTAAATCTCATTTAAAGCCAACCATATTTAGTGTTAAGAAACTTGTCGACTGTGCAAATGATTTGTCCCACCAGACATATACTGAAACTTACAATAGCCTTGACTGAGTGGGTTTGGAGCAGTAAATACCGCAGCCACAGAGGCTGGATGTAGGAAAGTTTAACCAAGGCCAACAGGGTGACTGAGCAACTCCATCTGTGTTCCGTGTTCCTCACCATTAAAGCCGGGCCTGAAGAATTGAAAAACAGCCCTTCCTCTGAGGTGATGCCAAGCTAATTGTGCAGTTTTCCACATTCTCCTATATTCCGCTCAGATAGAGCCTAAAAACCAGTGTCCGGTGAAACTTTATACAAGAATCTTGAGAAGGAGATGGATGATAGAACCCAAGGCAAAACTATACTGAATTTTACTCAGGCTCCATAACTTTGACCTGATTCCGTGCAACGGTATGGACTCACAGCGCGAAAGCCCCGCGGATAACGGCCGCTATGAAACTATGCTGTTTATTTATTTTGGTAAAGCAGCAGAGGATTGCATTTCCCTGATGAAAAAGAGCATTTCACACGAGGTGTGGAAGACTCTTGAAATGATAGCGTCCCTGGGTGTGTGTTGGCAAGCAATCCTGAGTGTCAGAGCCCAGCTCACCTCTCTGGCTCCGCGATCCTCTTCTGGATCGATGCAATACCACCTATGACAAAGAAAGATGGGTGTATTACACTGATTACACTCAAACGCCTTGGTAACAGGACATGTTGTGGTGACCAAAGCCCATCTGGCTCTGATTGTACTGACATATGGAACATTAAATAAAGGGTAAAAAGAAAAACAGGGACAGGGAGGGGGAAGATAACTAAGGAAAAGGGAATGACAGAATAGATTAAAGTACTTAAAGAGTAAATCAAGAGTTTTCAGGCAGAGGATATATAACCAGCAAGGAAGGAGACTGCTGGGCATGAAAGGGGCATATCTATGACAGACTCAGGAGACATGCGTACGTAGAAAAGACAGCTTTGCAATGCATACCTTTTCCGCCAGGTGGCAGCAGAGAGCCGACAGCAGAACCAATAGGCGGAGCAGTTTAGTCATGGCTGGGTTCAAGTGTTTTAGCCTAAAAGGCGAACCATGTTTCAATGAGACATTCAGAAAATATACACCAGCTCTGTGTGACAAAAATCAAAAAATACATTTTTTATTGCAAATTTCCACAATCGATAACACTCAATAAATGCATTGTCCCCACCGTAGACAAACATTGGAACTTAAATGCAAAAATTGATTTTGGCTAGTTACGTCTGCTCTGCTTTGTACAACTGATAGAAATTGATTATTATATGATTTTTTGATTGAGTACGTTGTATACACAACCGAGCAAAAAAATCAGTTTGTACGAGGTAACGAGTTGAGGTTAGAAGCTCGGACCTATAAACAGAAGAGATGGTGATACTATGGAAAGTGACATTACACGGTTCAACCACCGAGTTTTTCTTTTACAATCTTTCCTTGCATCATTTTAATAATCCAGTAAAACGTCTTCTAATTCTAATTGTTATTCCTTAATTGATCAGTATTGCTTTTGTGGATTTCAGAAATGTTAAAATAGTGTGGAACTAAAAATGAGAAAAGCTTTTATTTCATGCAAACAAAAGGAATCTTCTTCCCAACAGATCTGCAGCAGTGAACCTTAGTTATTTTATCAGTGTATTGTTCTTGTTAGTTTGAACCGCTAATATAATTGTTTTAGTTACCTCCTACGGGAAAGGGTGGGATGCAAAATTGTTCTAGTTCCAGCATATTGTTATTGGGTTTTAAAATTTTTTATCAAACGTAGATCCACTTACAACTGTCCTGTTTTCTTGCGCTTTTTTAAATGTTGCTTTTTTATTATTCGTTCAACAAGTTTGTTTTTTTAGTAACTTCTTTCCAGACTCTGAACTTAAGATCACATCTCTACTTATTACTTTCGAGTAATCAACTCATAAGATATTTTTGAGTATGCCGAAATGTGTTGCATCTTACAAATGCAGAATAAGAAAGACTCCAGCTTGCCCATGTATTTGTACGCATATAAAAAAAACATCCATTGATATTCTGCAATGCATCCCGTTACATTTTTACATCAATCTCTTTCAACACAGAGAAATTTCTCTCAAAACCTTACTAATGCTCACCCCCCCTTTCTTCGCTCTCAGCCCCCCACCCTTCGCCTATCTCGCAGCACATCTGCATCTAAAGTGCTTTACGAGATCATGTTTACAGGAGTGCTTTACAAGATCATGTTTACAAGATCATGTGACCCCAGGGACAAACCGGATGGAAGCCGCCCTTCTGTCTCACTCTATCGCTGGGCTTCATTACTGGAGCCAAAAGTCACAAGAGAAAGTCGACGGCCCGGGTTCAGCTGATAAGCAGAGGCAGTCTCCAGGAGAGGACCTAACTGAGTGGTAATTCCGAAGGAATGGGGTGGACCCTCCATTTAAGGAATCTTAAGAAACGGTCACTGTACTGAGAGCGCAGCAAGAAAAGACACATAACAGCATTAGTCTCGCTAGCACCACAGTCAGAAGAGAGAGCGGACCTGTAGGTGCTGGATTTCATCGCAGATTATTTAAATTCAGCTGCAGAGGACTGCATCTCTTCAGCCTGGCGACCTTATGTCAGCACCCTTTGTCAGGCCCCATTCCATAGAGTGTGACTCAGAGGGGTGACTCGGCTTTTCAGCATGGTTTGTAGTTTCACCCCGGATTGGAAGTCGTAATTAAAACCTGGATCCAGACATGGGTTGTTTTTGGAGGGGGGTGTTGCACTCCTCGCAGCAGTTTAGCTTTTACGGGACAAAAACAGGCCCGGTTGCATTTGGGAGCAATGCATCACAGTGTTTGAGTGACGATGGGACTTGTGCTGTCGCAAGCAATCTGCAAGTTGTGGTTTCGGGTATTTCCCGCTTCTCGGTATTTAGACAGGAAAATCTCTCCTATCTGTGGTGTGGGCCCCTGCTGACAAGCAGTGCTGAGCTCTTTGGTTACAGCCCTGGATTTTTGTCCCGACGCTCCGTGGGAATAACTGACCAGGAACGTTTCAGCATACTCTCTTTTTACCGTCTCATCAATCATTGTCTCTGAACGTGAAATTTCACCATACAGCTACTTTACAATCCTCCCCCTTTCCTATTCTCCAGCTGTAACTTCCAGGTGGCTCACGGGCCCAGTGCCAGGTACTTGATAACAAAGTCTTTGTTCACTCCGTGTTTAAACAGTTGAACATTGTTCTTCGTTTGCTCCTCTTGTACAATGCAGACCCCAGCAGGGCATCAGAGGCTCCCGTGGACAGGAAGTTTTTCCTTTAGTTGGGTCACCAGCACGCAAACAGTTTAACCGAGTTTAAGGATGTTAGAACTGTAAACAGTGACTTCAGCCTGAGTCCACCAAGAGGAGCACTTAAGATTGGGAATAAGCCACCAAACACAATTCTTTTTGCTTCACTTGCATGGGTCAGACACTGTCCTCAGAAAACAAAATGCCCTTTCAAATGGCTAATCTGTTTTATATTAGCCAAGTCACCCACAGTGACTCACCCATCACCATGCTGACGGCAGTCTCAAAGGGCTTAGTTTCTCTAGATGGAGTTGTTTCACGCATTTCTGACCTATCATAGACGGTCTCTGTGGAGATTTGCTCTTCATGAAAAAACACAGAGACTTGAATTGAAACATCAAGGCCCTTTCACTAGAATTCTTTTCAGATTGCCTGGAACAAGGTAGTTCCAAAGGTAACAAAAAACGATATTCAAACAAAAACTAATAAAAATTAGAATGTATAAGAGAGTAAAATTAGGATCAATTTTTTGAAGTACACGGTGGGGAAAAGTTCTTAGCCCATGTCTAAAAAGCACTTTACACAAGATTTAAAATAAGTTAGCTGATTAATGCAATTTATTCCACAAGTCAGTCTGCAACATGGAAAGCAATACTGAGAGGATTAATACCTGGATTAGCATTTGACTGAACCAGTCGTGCACATTTTTTAAATACTTTGAGATGCAGGAATATTTACCCAGCATGATTTAATGCAACATCCAGACAGCAAAATATAAATGTAGAAACAGGGAAATAAAGAACAGATGAATGCAAAGTAATATGTATTAACATGACATCAAGATTAATAATGACTAAAACAAGATGACAAGCTTCATTCCAAAATTGTGTCTCAAATGCTTGAGTCTGGTTCCAGTCTGTGTGTAATTCTATTCAATAAGTTTGACCTCAACACTGGAACAGAAGAAATTATTGTCTTTGTAGGAATCCGAAATGGTGGTTGGAAACTAAACAGCTCCATCATTATAGAAAATCCCATAATCTGAATGACATGTCTTTAGAAGGCTTCGGTAGAAAAAGACATCTGATTCACTATCCAGACTTAAACAGCAGAGCAGAAAGGGAATTTTCCCTGGGTAACAGGGTGATCAGACTGGATGAATGCAATGTAGACTCTGTGGACATGCTTACATAGTGTAGGGCTGAGAGAGTAAAAACAGGAAGGGTTGAGAAGAGAAAGTAAACAGGGAGAGGGAACACCGGGGAGAAAGAAACTGTAAGAAGCCTTTTTCGTGGAACCCAGGTTTTTACATTAGATGAAATCTATGGTAAAAAAATAAGGTAAGTTTAGAATGTGTCTGATAAAATGTCCAATACCGTAATAATTGTGACACTGAGCAACTTCTTAATGTCCACAAATCTGGTTTTTTTACAGCACACCCTAATTCCTGTCAAGAAGGTGATAGGGGAGTGGCGTCACAATGCTATTGCCAAAAGTAGGAAACGCATAAATAAATTTTAAAGGACTGCATGCATGCATCCACATGCATAATTTCAAACTAGCCCCAAGTGTATGATTTTGACTACCAAGCACAAACACTTTGGTAGCCCTTGCAATTAATACTGATAACTCAATAGTATGGTGAACTGGGCAAATGTATCTAAACAACAAGGTGCATTATAGCAGTGTTATCAATGCCATTCCCGTCCAGAGTCAAACCCACATTGACCATACCAATATGATCCCACTATTCCATACCTAAAGATATTGCACGTGCACCCAGGACTGACATCGGAAGCTAAGCGCAAAGAAATTGGCAACCATAAGCGTGTTGAACACAAAGGGGTCTCAGGAGAAGTAATGTGCTCCGCGCTGACAAACAGAGCAGGCCGAGAGTGTGATTTATTGGTCAAATACCGTCGGGGATATGGATCATTCTCAGTGGCTCAAGCAACCTGTTTGACAGCAGCCAGCCCTGGCGTCACAGGAAACTATCAGTGGGAGTTTGATAGTTATTAGAGGCTTCTGACGCATTCTGTCTAAGTGTTCTCTTACTGATACGGACCCAGTAATCCCACGCAGAGCAAGGGAGGCAAGGAGAACTGGACTTGGAATTCCAACCAGGAGGAATGTCTCCGGTTTCTCCTGGGATTACACTACTACTCTCACAGGAATTCCGGATAGGAACTTAGTGTTTATCCAGTAAAAGATGTAAAAGATGGTTCCTTTGGCTTTGCATTACAATAGTAAACTATGAGACTCTGCACATGGATTCTGTGGACCGGGTTAGGATGGTGTAAAGTGTCAATATGAAATAGGAAAGGCATAACATGAGAAGCAAAGCCACTGGCACGACAATAAAAAGATAAATATTTCATAAACTTCTACAGTACATTTCACCTCCCCCCAACAAAAGATAAATGTGTGGGATTATACACGAAGATAATAAGAGAGGGGTTCCTTAAGACGTAATTTTATTTATAACTCATTTAACATAGCAATTAATTTGTAGAATTTTTTAAATACTGTAAATTATTCAATTTTGCAGTTAGCTTCTATAGTGCTTTATCTGTGGACGCTGCAAAGTAGACAAATGTCTACTTTGAAAGAAGTAAAATAAAATACTTACATTTTTCAAGTTAACTCATTCGTACACTGTTGTATCTGTTCATTAATGTTAATTTTGAACTAATAACTAAGATTATGAGACGTGCATAAACTGCCAAGCTAAACTTTTTGGTTTTTCATTTAAATTCACCCGCGGCTTTGTGCTCTCACACACATTACCGCATCCTTAAATCCGTGATCCGTTTAACACACAATCATTCTCTTTGTTTCAGTCTGCATGAACACAAAGCCCACAGGACTGCAATAACGTAAGTTTATATTGCGTAGAGCTGTGATAAATATGTACTGATAAATGCATCGAGTTTTTAACTTTTAAATGTTTAGGTAACAGTTGTAATTTAAAGTCGAAATTTTGTTCGCACATTCAGTAATTATAATTTAAGAATAAAAAATAAACGTAACATTTCTATAACGAACTAAGCTACAACTCTAGGAATCAGCGCAAAAGTTACAAAATTGCTAGAAAATGCGCGCACATAATATTCAATAGAACCGCATAAAAAAGTGCTTTAAAAAAAGCAGTTGCCATACGATGGAGACTGCGCTTAGGTCACGAAGATGCAATTAGATATCTTTAGTCTTACCTTAACCTTACTTTTTCTTACCTTAAGTGGAACGTCTTTGATTTAGAAATCTCTCTTCGGTTACAGCTAAGATATCCCTGAATATCCTCAGATACGTGATGAAGTGTGCTCGGTGGGTTGCTGCTATTCGTATTTATGGACAAGAGTGCTCTTCTGCGGACGACGCCGAACTGCTCGGAAAACGTCAAGAGGGTGTTGTGATGGGCGGGTTACGACTCTCAGAGGGAGGGAGAACGGAATGCAGGTGTTGGCGCCTTGCCATTTGAGACCAAGCGAGTTATCTTACGCGATGTAATCTTTGTGTAATGTAATACAAATTCGCCCTTGATTTAGGTTTTAATTATTCGCCACATAGGTAACTTTAAAGGCGTGTGGTTGGTTAAGCGTTTACTGTGAGTAATTAAAAATGATCTACATTACATTATCGCTATAACTGACAACAATATCGCATGGAAATAAATACATTCCCATATACGTTTGAAATCGTTTGATAACTTATGCTGGCACATTTCCAGAGTACAATGTGAATAATTAAGGTGCCGGGGCACACCCTGTTAATACAATGGGTAACTTCAAATGAACCAAGCGCTGTTCCATATAATCTTTGATGTTATAAACGATATTAAGATCTTTCCCCTTTTGTTCGTGGGAATTATTCAGAAGGCTGTGCGGTGTATTGGAATCTTTTCAATAAAATGTAAATTGTGTTGGCATGGGTTATTCAATATGCAATGCGTTGTGACGATTTAAATGAACGAATTATAAATGGGTTATAGCTCATCCTTAATTATGATTGGTTATGGGGGTCAAGAGTATGGTGCTTAAGTGAGGTGAACCTGTGGAGTGGTCTCCAAATTGTCCATATGAGGAGTAAATAGTATTGGCTATTATTTCTAAACTTACTAGTGTCTTGTAGTTATTAGGAAAGAACCCAGAATCTAGGGTGCCACGGATGTGGTGTTGCTTATTCAATCTGAAAAATTATATGGTAAACTTGATGTTTACCCACTGTGGTTCATACACAATATAAAGCTTTATCAGAAATGCTGACTGGTGCGAGTTCAATTAATAGAAGTATGATTAACCAGGATAATTTGAGAGCTATCTATTTAAACTTTGTATATTGCTTCAGAACACAGCACCTTTGTAAACAGACACAGGAAGTTGGTGTCCAAATGTAACATCGATAGTGGTTGCTTCGCAGAGATGAATGACCAAAATCCCCCGTATGCATGTCAAGTGTCTACGTCATTACAGGGAACTGTTTGTTTGTATGACATGAACATTTTAAGATGTTTTCATTTGGTTTGTTATCAGGAATTCCCAATAACGTAACATAAAACTGACTCCCATTTCTACGGAAAACCCAATATGTATAAATTTTACATCATATTAAAAGCCAGTTTATCAGCAGGGGTTTTTGATCTAAAGGCCTTCTGAAATAATTTCAAACCTTTGATGGTTTGATGATTTAACTGAGATAAAAACAAAAACAAAAATGACATAGCAGACAAATAAAGTTAGTAGTACACCAAATTGTTTAGATTATTTGAACTTCACTCTTTTGAACACTCACAGCACAATAAATGAAACCTTAATATGAAGTAGACACAAAAGACAAGTGAAATTGTTTTATTTCTCTTCCCTCGGCTGTAAATGGCTTTAAATGGCTTAAAATAGAGTCTTGACTATAAAATAGATTGCAAATATCCGTACACGTTGACTTAACAGCTTCTCTACTTTTCCATGACTTTCTCACAAACCAACATTCACTTAAACTGTTTACACTCTGCTTGTTATACGTTTTGAAGGGCAAGGCGGGGAGATGGTTCACTGACCCCTTTGGGTCTGTTTAACGTTTCTGTAATTGAGCTTTATTAAGCATGCTTGTGGAGAATTGAAGCTGTAATTTCATAAATCAATTTTTTAAAATTGTGATTTCTTATCTAAGGAAAATAAGTTTGATGTGTAACTAAAAATATGACTCCAGATTTTGTTTATATTTCCACAACCACATTAATGCAAAATAATAACTTTTCATCCTTTTGTTTTCTAAAATAAAATTTACAGTTTTGTCAGTGATACCGTGATACCTTCGAAGGTCACCACCAGCCCATTTCCAGTGGCAAATAAAAGACTAATTAATTTGCCATGCAAAACAATGATTAAGTAAAGTGATCAAGGTAGCAAGTGAAGTAAAAAAAAAAAGTGTGCCATTTGATAGTATGTATGGCACATGGCAAGCGGTTTAAACATGATTTCCATTAGTTTCACTAGTAACAAATTCCAACTAGTTGCAGTGGCAATTGTAGATACCTACAACTTAATGTAATGTCCACATCGATAATAAAGGTGCAATAAACAATTGTTATATGATCCTATAACTAATTTCACGTCCTGAAAAAGTATTTAAAACATACATTTTCTGTTGCAGATGTAAAAAAATAGTTATTAAATACGTTTCGTTATTTTGTAAGTGAAGGTGTCATCGTAATCTTAAAAATGTTATTGGTAATTTTTCGGACGAATTTTGATTAGTAATGTGTTACCATACCTTCGAATTCTAGAATGGCTTTCAATTCTACAGTTGATATATATTTTAAAAATTACTTTTAATTCACATATGCACACAGTAAAGTGTGCGACGTACACGAGTCTAAGACATTTCGAACTAGTACGCCTTCTGACATTTTTTGTTTTTTTAAAGTAGTTACAGGAAATGTGACTTTTCAGGAAGTAGATGCGAGTTGACAAACTAAACAACATGATACAGTAGCTATTGTAAGAGTGATTCGGAAACCCTTGATTCATTTTTAAATTTAATGTAAATGTCTCGGTTTAAGAAACAGTGATCTTATCGTCAAGCTAGCTAGCTATGAATTTAATAATTTTAATGGTAAAAAGTCACGTAGCACTTGGTTGCTACCACTAACTAAAAAAGATGGCAAAAACTTTAGGAAAACCTTAAAACTTGTAAATAATTTTCGTAACCATGCCTTTGGATTTTGTTTGCTCATCGTAAAATGTTTTTTAGGAAGTAGACGTTCTACAAAATTCTAAAAGGTACTTCGTTTTGGACAGTTGAAAAACCAAGTTAATCCAAGAACCCAAGAGAAAGAGAAACCTGTTATTTACAGGAGGTAAGAGCGTCTTCACATCCCACATGCGATATTTTCCTATTTCCAAGCTTTCAAATACAAATGATTTCATATTCAACTCGAAGTGCTTCAAGCTCAGACAGCCTTTTAAAACAGAAATAGTAGGAAAAGTTAATCATTGTTACCTAACTTAGTCATTGTCCTAGCGATATGCGTCGGTCATTGCTATATTTGTTATTATTTTTTTCTATGAGTATTCACAATGATTTGTTGGTGATCTTTATGGTACCAAAATACACTACATGGCCAAAAGTATGTGGACACTCCTTTAAGTTAGTGGATTTGTGGGACACCCTGACAGGTGTTTAAAATCGAGCACACAGCCATACAATCTCCATAAATGAACGTTGGCAGAAGAATGGCCCAGAATGAAGAGCTTGCTGTCATAGGATGCCACCCTTCCAACAAGCCAACAGCCCCAGTAAACTTTAAGTGCTGTTAGTGTGAAGTGGAAAGTGGAAACGTCTAGGATCAACAACTCAGCTGTGAAGAGTTAGGCCGCACAAGCTCACAGAACAGGACTCCCAGCACTGGGAGCTTCACGAAAAGGGTTTCCGTGGCCGAGTAGCCGCACACAAGCCTGAGATCACGGTCCAGTGAAGGAAATCCTTAACACTACAGCATACCAACACTACAGCATACAGTGATATTCTAGATGATTCTGGGCTTCCAACTGTTGCAACAGTCTGGGGAAGGCCTGTTCCTGTTTCAGCATGACAATAACCCTGTGCATGAAGCGAGGTCCATGCAAAATGGTTTGTTGATTTTGGTTTGGAAGAACTTGACCTGGCCTGCACAGAGCCCTTACCTTAACCCCATTTAATATCTTCGGGATGAATTTGAATGCTGACTGCGAGCCAGAGTGGATCACCCTACAGTTTCCGATTTCATTAAGTCCTTGCTGCAATTTCCAACATCTAGTGGAAAGCTTTATCAGAAGAGTGGAGGCTGTTATAGCAGCAAAGAATGAGATGTTCACATACATTAGTCCACATACATTTGTCCATATTCTCATATATAACTCAAGTATATATATAGCAATATATAGCAAGTTAACTCTGATCTAATCATTTTAATACAGGACAAGTTTCTGTTACAAACAATATTGCAATATTAGATTGCAAAACCTACTGAGCTTCACATAGAAGCTCCATCAAAGTTTAATTAATTTGGATTTGAGATTGCACACACAAAGAAATATGTCCAAGAAGTATGTGACCCTTTCCCCCTGCATTTCAAACCATACGCACTCTGTCCGTCTGCACTCTCCCCTTTCCCTTCGCAGGCCCCTGGAGTGTACCCAGAAGCTATGAGCCGTGTACCCCCCCAGCAGCCACAGAGCTGTGGCCCCTGGGAGCTGAAGGAGCGCCTGGGAACAGGAGGCTTTGGCTATGTCACACGATGGCAGAACAAGGTACAGTGATAGGCTAAAGAACCGTTTGGACACAAGATCCTGATTAAAAAAAAAAAAAAAAAGCAGATCATTGGATTTTCATTTTATATCTTGCGATACCATTACCATTGTTAACAGTATTGACGTGTTAGCTGCAGTATTTGTCTTATATCTGTTCTCTTTACTCCTGAAAAAGGTGCAAACTGCCAAGGTAAAATAAACTAAAAACACTTAGTATTACTGCATTAGATTAATCACCGTTTCTAGTGCAATTTGTTACAGTGTATGTTGTCCATTTCTTCATTGCAACCTTTGGAAATATAAGTATTGCACTAATTTTTTGCTGGGCTGGTGCTGTAATACACAGCAACTTCTGTGTTTATGTATATTCTGTAGTCAATGGGCCTCTCCTTGTAGCGATTGAGGCACAGTTCTTTGTTGAATGGACTGACTGCACAATGGACCCTATCACCTTCCGGTTTCGTACATTAACAACTCAACACCTTCACACTGCTGCACCCTACTACTACTTCTAATACTACCACGCCTTTCCTATGTGTCAATGTGCGTCTGTCCGAACACTGAGGAAACCTTTCACTATGTACGTCACAAACGTCAGCGTTGGTCACAGGAAATAGTTTGGCTGTTGGGCAGTCGCCAGTGATGTCATCTTACAGTGTGACTGTGCACCATGGATATGAGGATGTACCTAGTCACAGGGTGGTATAAATGTTTTTTTTATAGGATATCATGGGAATCTTATTTTTATAGGTATTACAGTAGGTTTTCCTGTCCAATACCACCCTTCCTTTGGAGCTTCCTCTGCTAGATTTGGACAGGGTTCAAGATGGCATTTACTGAACGGGTCGAGGTTTTGATTTATGACGATTGATTTATGACTTTAGCTTCTTGCCAGTATCCTACGATACAAAATGCTTGGGTCATTTCACTAAATACCCTCATATACCCTCATATTTGATGACATTGGCCACACTATGCCTCCTGTAACCACCTTTTCCCCTTAGTATTAAGTTCGGTTTGATGGAATACGGTAAATGTTAAATAGCTGACTGGTCGAGAAATCCTGTCATATAACGCAGAGGGAGGATTAGGAAGGTCAACTGGTCTCCTGCTATGCGTTCGCTTCTGAGCCACTTGTCTCTTTTACACAGTGCTGGCTACACAACCCACGCAGGAGCTTCAGTCCCGATTGGAGGACAGGCATGTCCCTCTTCTGCTGGTACTGCCAGCCTGCGGGCGCGCGGGAAGATGACAGGGCACGCTGATGGCGGCTACAAAGAATCACATTTTGACAGTAATGAACAGATACATTCTGTGTGATGAGGCTTGCTTACTTAGCAAACTCCATTCAGTTCATGTGGGATCACTGCTTTGATCACTCCAGAGCTCACGGGGATGTGTCATTTAATGAGAGGAAATGGTGAGAGGGGACTATGTAATGTATGGATTTCCGTATTATGCTTCCTTCCTGGGCTAACTCCAGTGAAATGTTAATGGGAACGCGAAATTCAAAACAGTGTTATTGTCCTCTAAAAAAACAACTCTTGAGCATGGTCTTTATTACGTTGTAGGACTGGTTTTATCCTTTTCTCGGTCAAGATTGGAACATTTTAACGACGTTAAGAACATTGGTCGTTAGGTTACATTGGAGAACGGTTACAGCAAATAACAGTTCAATAAAATGTGACGCCAGGAAACAAGCAGCATTCTGGGACAGGAGGAGTGATGACGTTTCGCATAAAAAAAAATCTACACTGCAGCCGCCATTTTTTCCTCATGCGCCGAATTTTAAGATAAAATGGGTAGTGTTAGTGATAATTAGAACGTTTGGTTTGCCAACTTGGTGCTAATTGCCGTTTAGTCAATGCTTCAGTATATAGCATAAACTTCAAGCGAGTGTACAAAACCAAAAGGTTTTCCACCAGATAAGTGATTGAGCTTTACCTCTTTTCCTAATTGAACCTTTTGGTTGAACGAATAAAGTGACCATTCGGTTCAGTTATGAAATGGAGCGCTCCTTTGGAACAAAAACTGCCATACACGGAATAGAACCTGGCCATAGTTGACTAAAAGTGCCAGTCATAATAATAGTGTAATGATAACCCTCCAATCCGAAAGAAGGAAGGAACCCATTTTCACGTGGCTTTGGATGGGGAGGCTCAGCTTTTCCCCTTTAACCCCTCCGTTCCCCTACATGCGGATGATGCACAGGCTTCCTGACCTGCCTTTAATATGACTCTTATCTGTGTGCACTCTGTGTTAACCATTACTGATCTTCTGCGTTTGTGCGCGAATGTAGGAATCGGAGGAGCAGATTGCCATCAAACAGTGCCGTCAGGAGCTGAGTGCCAGAAACCGGCAGCGCTGGTGCCTGGAGATCCAGATCATGAAACGGTAAGGAACAGGGAAGAATGGGAGTCCCTCCGAATGACCAGGTTACCAGTGGACGTTTCAGGCAGTCTGTCACGAAGGGCCAAACATGAGTGCATCGAGGGTGCGAGTGACTTTTGGGTTACAGCGTTTTTGTCCACCGTCTGCTATTGATTGTTTTTGCAAGTGCCTGACACTGGTGGCTTAGCCGCTCTAAAAATGGAGATCTGAACAATGGAAAAAGCTATTTAACGTTCCACAATAATTCCAAAATAATAAAAATGACCAACATCATAACAAGGACATAAAAGCCACGTCTATTTTAGTCTTTCACTCCAGTGTTTACAGACCCTGGGTGTGGTTAGGGGAAAAACGGCTGCCCACCAACTCAGGACCAGGGTGGCTGGCTGGCTAGGAACCAAGCGGGTTTTGGTGTTAGCCTATGGGCCTGTGGGTTATTTGTTTTCGGCTTTCTGTTTAATAGCGTTGCCCGACAGACAGACTTGGTGTAAACCACAAGCCCTCTCCTGCACCCACTCACTGCCTAGCGCTGCCTACAACAGTGAAACAGTGAAATGGAATGAACTAAAGAAGAGGTGCCGTCTCTCTCCTGATCTACATCTTATGTTCTTTCTCATCCAAAAAAATACGTGTTGTGCATGATTGTTTAAAAAATCAGTACCAAGTTCGGTAGCTAAAGACTTACTATTTCCCTGTCCTTTAAATGGTGAGAACGTGTTCTCTGTGAAGTGTTAAGTGTCGGGAAGACAAATTTCTCATATGGGTTAGTCATTTTGCGCCATTGAACCATTCATTTGTTCTTTAAATGTAGTGTCTTCGCTCCCATAATCCTTATCGTTGATGTTGTATTATTTTTTAAATAAGAAGCCAAACATAATATTTTATAGTATCACTTGCCATCTCAGTTCCCCGCAATTTCCTCAGGTTTAGACCTTTAATGAGAGGGTTTATGAGATCTCAGTTCTAGCTCAAAAATTTCTGTTTTTTTTTTTGTATTATATAACTAACTACAAAGACGGGGGCATTTGGGTAGGAGGGGGGTTTTAGGACATGCTGAGCATTTCCAGTAGATATACACTGTTATTGTTATTCCATGAAGGATTTGTAATGGCGAATACAAGAATGTTCTTACTATGTTTTCATGAGAAATGGTGTTGCTAAATTAAATTAAGCATAGCAGGATTTTTTTTTTGTAGATAAATATTGGCAAATAGCACAGCTGGATGGAAGGTAAATATTCCCAATGTTTCCTTTAGAAATTACACACTTTTTTATAAGTAACTCTTTGTTTTCTTTATTTGAGAAAAAACTTAGTTTTTATGGTGATGAAAATTATATTACAGAGAAACCACATATAGTGTAAATATACTGCCATTCTCATTAGAGATAATAATACTTCATTTGTAGAATACACAATGTTACCCTCCCGACTAGGTCACTCGATAAAGGTTCTCCCCCAAGTGCAAACAGATAGTTATGCGGTGAATTTTTCTGGTCTCGGATCAGTTCGTTTCCCGTTTTTGCCCCGGAGGCTAACAATCAGCGGGGCTTCTCTGGGCTTGCCACTTACCAGTGTTCCCGGGTAGGCTGGTAGCTTTCATTGCTTTTAATTTGTGCTGAACCTCGTATAGGCTGGCCTTTAAGGTGATTGGATCAGAGAAGACCAATCATACTTTTTTCGCCCTCCTCGTGCGCGGTGGCAGAGATGAGCGTAGAGCTATGATGCGTTGGAGAGAAAACACAAAATTAACCAAATAGATATTGAAGAAAAATAATGTGGTTTGGCCCGTAGCTAATTGCCTCCCTTATGAAGGATAGAAAATCACTCATTTTTGCCTACTGCCGTGTCATCATTGGTCACTGCCTTTCTCACCTCCTCCTGTACTAGACTGAACCATGAGAACGTTGTGGCGGCCCGGGACGTCCCAGAGGAGCTTCAGAGACAGAGTCCCAACGACCTCCCACTGCTGGCCATGGAGTACTGCCAGGGAGGAGACCTGCGCAAGGTGAGAGAGATTTGGCTCCACTCTACAGGTAAACGTTTAGAAAGCGTGAGGTTCAATTTGCCTGACCTAGGTAAAGTTAACGTCATACGTATTGTGTTCCACGAGAGTGCAGAGAATATTCATTCGTTATTTCCATTTCTGGGAATCCCTGCGTTTGTTGCAGTACCTGAATGCACTGGAGAACTGCTGTGGGATGAGGGAGGGCTCTATTCTGATCCTTCTGCGTGACATATGTGAGTATTCAGCGTCAGCGGACCAGTCTCTGCCCATATACCACACCCAGCACACGCATGTACCAAGGCTGCTCACGTTACACTAGGAGGCGGCGCTGTCAAAATAGCTCCATATTGTAGGTAACTTTATAACAGCATCTTAGGTTCACAGATCCATGTTGGATTTGTGACAAAGTGGTGGTGTAGCTGGGAAGCTACGTCCTCCTTACCGACTCGCCAGTGATTATAGTGCGCCTAGCCGGAGAGTGACGTCAGCGACGCGTGTCAGGCCGTTACCCAACACCCCGCTATGCTTCACGGACACCGCGGGATTAAAAATACGCTTCCAGTTAAACAGTTAATACGTGCCCCTCAGAACATCCTGCTGACTTTTGGAAGTATATTTCTGAGTGATGCATGTCCCTGCTTCCCCACCGTTGAGTACCTGTGTGAAAAAAGCTAGACGGGATTCAATTTCTTCTATTCTTATGCTGTACTTAGTGAACGTGTTGGGGCTGATGGTTGTGTGTGTGTGTCTCCTACACCCTGTCAGCCTCCGCTCTGACCTACCTGCACAAGAATCGCATCATCCATCGCGACCTGAAGCCGGAGAACATTGTCCTACAGCAGGGAGAGAAGCGAGTGAGTAATCAGAGAACATTAAAGGAAGAATTTTTGCTTTTTGGTGGTGGGTTTTGGCTCCTGGTTGGAGGTCATAATGGTCTCCTTTAACTCATATCATGTTTATGCATTGTCTGTTAAATTGCATATGCAGATGTTTTCCTCTATTCATCTGTCTGCTTTACCTATGCCCTCATGCGTTTTCCCTGGTATGAACTGACTCAGACAACAGCCGTATCTGTAGTCCGTATCGGTTATGACTGTCCATAACAAATAAAATTCTCCTCCAGTAGGAATAAATTGAACCCAAAAGCTCTAATTCTGTCTTTCCCTCTTTGCCCTAGTTGATCCATAAAATCATTGACCTGGGTTATGCCAAGGAGCTTGACCAGAGCAGCCTGTGTACTTCCTTCGTGGGAACCCTGCAGTACCTGGTTGGACGCCTAGCTTGTTGCGCAGTCCGCCTTTGGGCCGTTTGTGTGTGCGGATGTGTAGCTTGTTATGACTCATCTTTTCGTCTCTTCCTTCTCCCCTCTCTTCCTCCCGTTGCCCTTCCTCTCTTCCTGCTCTGGCCACTCCCACTTTCCCACGGGTCCTTCTGTCCTCCGCTGGTTTCTCTGGTTTCTCTGGTCCAGGCCCCGGAGTTGGTGGAGCAGCAGAAGTACACGGTGACGGTGGATTACTGGAGCTTTGGGACCCTGGTGTTTGAGTGCATCACTGGCTTCCGCCCCTTCTTGCCCACATGGCAGCCAGTGCCCTGGTACCGTCTCTCATGCTCACTCTCCGCGTGCTGTTTGTCCCAAAGAGGGTCGGATTAAATGAAACAAAACACAAATGTAGTGATTATCTACACCCAAATTGGATTCATCTGTAAATCAAAACTGAATATAATTTGAGCGCATGCCCTACAGGAGAAGCCGAGCCGCCACTGCCGTTCATCTGGACTGGGGCAGGGTCCCCCAATGTCCTTTTTTGGCTAATTAAATTTATTATTATTATTATTTATTAAGGTACCTCTTATAACTGTAACGTTGCTGGGTCATTTTAAGTGACACACGTTGCCACCTCAAATGATTGAGTCTTTTGTTCGTTCACTGATTTCATCATGACATTAAAACAAAATTCTGTGTTTCTTCTTTTGAAGATTATTTACAGTTGAACAGATTTAGTGATGTCATTTCACTGTAGGTGTGATTTAAGTTTTTTTTTTTTGCTAAATGTTAACAAAACAAAAATCCCAATGACTTCAGTTATTCTTATTTGGCCAAGCGAGTCAGATAAGCAGTGTCCTGGCTAGATATGATTTTATGTCAACACGAAATATGAACTCAAAGTCATAGAGAATTAGTGGAAATGAGTCCTTGTGTGCCTGGGGTACCAGCGTTCCCCACCCTGATTAAAGTTTGTCTCCCTCTGGCTTACTTCCTTCCTACCCCAGTGTGTAAATGTGTGCAGTGATGCCATGGGATGGAATACTAAAATAAAGGCATGTTATTAAGCCTCGGCTTTAAAATGGCGATTGTAAAATTGTGTAATAATGGCTTTACCAAACACATTTTGGTACATGTTGTTACATCGGGCCTGCGCCTGTATGAATTCTTTCCTGCCTCTCCCATTACTTTTCTTACTGTAAGGCATGCCAAGTTGAAACACAAACTCGACGACGATATCGTGGTGTACGAAGACCTGGCAGGGGAGGTGAACTTCTCCAAACAACTGCCCCAGCCCAACAATCTGAACAAGTGAGATATCTAACAAAAAAAACAGATCTTTTTCCAAGAGTTTTAAGAACATTGTAACAACCTTAACGCATGTAGCATCACGTTAACGTTGGTTAGATATTTTTCCGTGGCTTTGTGTTCTGTTTGCAGTCCTGCTTGTCCTGTCTGATGCGTAATATTCTCGCACCATTTATGCACAGTTTATCGATGTGAAGGCCACACTGATATTGAGAGTAGCTGCTAGCTGTGCACCAGTGCAGTGAAGTGTATCCATGTCCCAGGCTGCTCTCCGAGAAGCTGGAGCGGTGGCTGCGGCTCATGTTGAAGTGGTCCCCCCAGGAGAGGGGCAAGGACCCCCAGCACGGTCCCCACGGCTGCTTCACAGCCCTGAAACACATCCTGGACCTGAAGGTCAGTCTCCTCCGGAATAACCTGCACTTGCAGTCAAATTTAAAATTCGGACCCCAGACATTTGCGCTAAGCATTCCGTTAAAACTGTCAGGTCAGATCCCAAGATCTTAGGACAAGTCTAATATAAGCATTTGGTGTCCATCCCTTTCACAACTTTGGCAGGCCTTTGTTCTATGCGGGTGAACTCCATGAAAGTGTGTCTACAATCTTTGTGTCTGTAGCTGGTCCATGTGTTGAACATGGTCTCCGCCAAGATCCTCAGCTATGCGGTCCAGGAGGGTGAGACCGTTTCCATGCTTCAGGAGAGGATTGCCTGTGATACCCACATTGCTCCAGCCAATCAGGAGCTGCTGCTAGAGGCTGGATTGGCATTGGAACCCCAGAGCGAGGCTATCCAGTGTGCAGTTGATTACAGTGTAAGATCATGGGAAAGGGTAGTGTTGGGTTAGA